>LZPO01035339.1:0-14873 GCA_001675575.1 Neotoma lepida
TTCTATGGCCATAGAGTCATTCCTGGCACTACACATGGAGCTACACACTGCCATGCCTTCCTTGACACACAGATTGAAATTGCTCCCAAACTAATTGAGCCAAGCCAAAACTTCTCCCCTGCCTTTGTTGTTTCTGATACATATTTTATTCATCAAGATAAGGAAGCAACAAACACATAAAACACCCTCCATGAACATGGGCAGATTTTCCTGCATAGTACATGCTGGACACAGTGCTACCAACTATTTGCACCATCTCATTTAATTCAACCCTAACAGCAGCCCATTGAGATTAGGTACATGTTTTCAGCTGAGGACACGAACATAAGGGGAAGATTCATCAATTGTCAAGTGGTCACTGCTTACCNCTGGGATGACTTCAAACTGCATTCTGCATGGTTCCAGTGGCCAGGCTTTTACACAACGCTGTACTGAACCACTCTCTTAGTATTTCTATTTTTATTTAAATAGATTATATAGACACACATACTTATATCATATTTAAGTATTAGTGTTTAACTTACTGAGTGATGGTATTGAATGCTGTCACTGTACATCGACATGGCTCATATGTTAGGCATTGGCTTCTAAGCTCCTGGGAGAAGCTATATCTGAGACTTGATATNTAGTGCAGTATTTTTAAGTTGTGTACTTCTTAGAATAAATACTTAAACATATTGACTGACCAAAACCTAACTGGAAAATGTATTATGCTTAAATCAAGTAAAAGAACCTACAAAAGGCTATATCTGTCCTTNGTTTAATACATTCTTTGCCTAAATGTCTAGAATAGAAAAGCAGATTAGTTAGTAGTTTTAGTCTCGACAAAAGAGCAGCTAAGGTTACTAAGCATTTGTCCATGTCTTGGGTTTTGTCTAAGCATTCTGCCTAAAGCTTTTAGTTTTTATAACTGTAGTGGATCCCACTTGTTTTCTACCCAGAAAATATTCACTCTTTCTTGTCTGATTCACTTTTAGACATCCACATTTCCTCATGACAGAAACAAATGCTTCAGNGAAAGCAAGCCTGCCCTCTCACCCAGGATGCATCTGGTTTATTTCCTTTCTCCTTGGCAGTAATTGGTGTAACAACCTAGGACCATGACAACCAATGATCCCTAGACCGATAATTGTTAAAGTACAGTTAAAGACAGTGGGAGGAGATGTTGGCCAGGGGCTTTGGAAAAGATACAGTTGTGGTAAAGATGGTCTTTCTTGGCCAAAGTCATTGTCATAGCAGAACCATGGCAGCCTTTTTTATTGTGTGCTCAAGGATGAAGCCAGCAAAGAGAAAGAGAAAAAGAATCATAAAGAAACAGGCCAAGGCTCATTCTACATCTTCTCAGTCCTGCAAACTGTTGCAAACTGGGGAGTTCCTAATTAACTAGGGTTAAGCTTTTGCTTCCTGATTCTGAAACCATCAAACTCACCTGGAGGCTGTTATGCACCAGAACTGGAGCAAGAGCAGATATTAACAATCAAACTATGATAACAATAAAAAAAAACCTATTAGGCATTTTCATGATATTGTAATTTTAAAAGTGACTTTAACATGTTTTAATGTAATCAGAAGTCAACAGCAATGTAAATGACCCATAGCTATGGTTACACAGTAGAGTTCTCTTTTGCTTAGAAAGTAAGGCCGCAATCTGAAGTGATCAGACTATGGGAATCCTATCTTTCCACACATGTAAGTGGCTGCTTTCCACCATCTCTCTTCCACTATTCATTTAATAAATGATATTTATTGAAGACCTATGTGCCACATGCTGGGTACAAACTAGTGATGGTGTCCTCGGGTCTCATGAAAGTTACTTTCCAGCAAGTAGTAGAATCATAAGATAATCATGCTAATTCCATGCAGAGGGCACTTTTAAAAAGGATTGAGATTGTTGGGATGAAAAACCAGCAGGACACTTTGGTGATAGGTGGCCATCGAAGACTTTACTGAGGGAAAGTAGGAGTTAAATTTTATTTTTATTATGAACTCTCTCTCTCTGTGTGTGTGTGTGTGTGTGTGTGTGTGTGTGTGTGTGTGTTATATGTAGGAGGCCAGAGGAGGATGTTGGGTGTCCTATCCTATCATTTTTCTTGAGGCAGAGTCCCTTACTGAAGCTTCCTGTTTTCTTTCAGCTAGGCTAGCTAGCCAGGAAGTCCCAGCCACTCTCTTGTTACCACCTTTTCCTCTGGTGACAGGATTATAGGCACACATGATTCTGCCTATGCCTAGTTTATATGGGTACTAAGGAATCAAAACCCAGGACTTCATGCTTACGCAAAAAGCTCTCGTGTTCTCTGAGCCATCTCCCCAGCCACAAGCTGGATTTGAGAAGATGAGAATGAACTAGTTTGCTGATTGGTGGACAGGAGACATTTGGATTATTGGTAGAGGGTAAAAGGAAGGTGGATTAGAAATCAGCCCTTTGTTTTTATCCTTACCGAGCATACAAAGAGGCCAGTCAATTGAATGGAGTTTCAATACAAGGGTCCTGGCTGGCCTTGAACTCGCTCTGTAGACCAGGCTGGTCTCAAACTCAGAGATCTCCCTGATTCTGCCTCNCCAGTGCTAGGATTAAAAACATGCACTACTACTGCCTGGTGGCTAATTCCTTTTGTTGAGTGACTAAAGAAGAGAGCCATAGTCATTATGTTATGTCCCAGAGTTCTATAGAAGGGCAGTTGCTAGAAGGTGGTGATTATACACGTTACTTTCATGTGGCACTTGCATATGGCACTGCTATTTTGCACGGTTCCAGTCTATATTTCAATCTCATTATTCTCTTATATGAA
This sequence comes from Neotoma lepida, assembly GCA_001675575.1. Lineage (NCBI taxonomy): Eukaryota > Metazoa > Chordata > Mammalia > Rodentia > Cricetidae > Neotoma > Neotoma lepida. The sequence goes on from LZPO01035339.1 coordinate 2,790, forward strand.
CCCAGTGAGTTAGTCACTCAGGTTTTATTACAGGTATTAATGCTTTCTGTTGCATTTTACTTGGCTGTGGGGTTCTACAGAGCATGAGGAAAAAAACAGTAGTCAAAATACTCTCCGAATTCTCTCCCTCAAATACTCCAGCACTCTCCCGTGAATGTTGGGTGTTGTTGCTATTTTTTTTTACTCATTCATGGTAAGACAGATGATTTCTTTTGGGGGTCCACATAGAAAAAGGTTAGAGGTGTTTAATAAGGCAAAATGTTGTCTGTTTCTTCATCAACCCTTCCCTCTACTTCTTGATCATTTATATTTGAGTGTGCCTAGCATAAACTCCCACCAGATGCAATTGTGCACTCCCAGATTACAAATGAAGAATTGGTCTTAGATGAAGTCACTTCCCTGTAGTTATCATTCATGGCAGAACCCCTGATGGAACTCAGACTTTTTACAGATTCAAGCTCCCACTTTCTCCTTCTACTCTCCCAGGCATCATCTCCCTCGACTTCACTCTTGGGCCCAGATTCTGTGCTTCCTCTGTCTCTCTTAAGTGAAACTCTGTGCCCTTGTCTTTGCCTTTTATTGGTTGGCTTTTTCCTTCCCCAGTTTGAATTAATTTATTTCCATCCTGATGTTTGCTTTACCCTAAAAANAATAGCTCTTAAAATCAATTGTTTAATCTTTTTCTCTTGATATCTTTGACTCTTGGTCAAGATTAGTGTAGGCAGTCAAAGGGCTCCAAGTCACTTCACTAACATCTTGACTTCTCAACTTCCCCAGAGGTTCCATCACACCCCATGACCCAGGTAGGGGATTGTCATTGTCACCAAGGAAAAACCTATTTAGGTGAATGCCCTCTGCAGAGTCATTTATCTTCTGTTCTAGTTTATACTAGAGACATGGCTATTGTCCAAAACAGTGATTTATTAGGGTTTCTCTTTAGGACTGTGTTTAAAGACACTATGCCCTACATTGGCAGAGTGTTAAAGTAAAAAATTCCCGTAGAATTAAATTTAGAACAGAACGATTGGTGTGGGGAAAGAGACTGTTGTCTGAAGTGCAAGAACTTCTTATTGTTGGGACTGTGGGCCCCTCTGACTGTGTCATGGCAGGCTGTCCTCTCTCCCATTACTGCACAGATATAGAAAGCTTAAGCAGTGCTACTTCATTTATCTGAATGTTCTATATTATAAAGCTGTATTCAATGTTTCAATAGTCATGGTAATTTTATTACAGAATGACTTCATTTAATGTGATGGCCATTTAGTAAAGGTTTTACACTCACCTCAGGCAAGCTGTAAGAGGAAATAAGTGACTACTTGCAAAGACCTCACACAAATTGGCTTTAAGACAATAAGACAAAAAAATGGAGTAAATAAATACTGTAAGACACACAGTGTCTTTAGGTAGAATGAGGGTAGTGATGCTGTGCCTTCAACTTACCATAGAATGTTCAACAGTCACACTTCTGAGCCTCTCTTTCTGCTGAGCACATTGGTGGTGATCCACTTCAGAGTCTCCTGCTTCAACACAGGGCTCCTCATTCACTTCAGTCTAAGGATTTGATGTGGGAAGGCCAGGTCTGGTCCATCCTACACTGTGCTCCAGCACTCACAAGTCTCAAATGAATACCTCTGAAAGGACTGCTAAGAGTCAACTCCGTTGTCCTCATGGACAAAGTGTCTTTAACATTGAACTTGACCTTGGAAGGTTCTTCCCTCTTGCCTTTTTCATATACACCCCGGTGACTGCCTCTAACTTTAACTGGAGTGATTGGAACACTGTCATCTGCCGGTGTTAAAGTGTCACATTGTGTGGAAAGGCTGAGAAACAGTCTGCCTCTGATTGTGTAGGAATCAAGGCATCCTGATTGCTAAGCTACTTACCATGACAAATGCAAGAACTTGGTAGTTTATTGATTCTGAATATGTTCTTGACAAAACCTCACTCATGAAAGCAAAGATGTCTGGTTGCTTCTCAAAGAAAATCGTTTGTTTGATTTTTTTCCCCAAAATGTGTCTATGCAAAATAATTTTCTTCTGGAATTTTAACATTTTTTCAATACTCAAATTCTTTATTTTTTTTTTTCTCCTTTAAGAAAAGGAAACCGATAGGCTCAGTGGAATTCAGATAACCCAGGGAAGAAATTGACTAGGTAGGACTCACCACTTAATGTCTTCATATTTTTCTTGCTACAAAATAGCCCATACTTTGTATTATTTTTATTGGATACGTTTAAGGTATACCACGTGATTTGCTGGGTTTGTTTGTTTGCTTGTTTGTTTTAAGACAGGATCTCACTCCATAGTTCACACTGGCCTTGAANTTGCAGCCCAAGTTGACCTCAAACTCATCAGAATCCTCCTGCCTCAGCCTCCNGAGTGCTGAGATTATAGGTGTGCACCGCCACACATACCCANCCAGCTCAGCATGATGTTTTGACAGACAATGATTACTTCTGTCAAGTCAGTGAACACATGTCTCATCTCACAGTCACACTGTATGTGTTCACTTCCTAAACTCACTCCCCTACACGTTTCCAGTATTCAACGAGGTTTTGGTAACTGTCTTGTACATGTGTGCACGTATGCTCTAGACTCACTGATCTTTTATAAATGAAACTGTGTATTCTCCAATGGGCACCGACACATTTCATGTCATTCCCCACCCCTTGTAATCACTGCTCTAGTCTTTTATTTTTCTGAAATCTTTTCTTCCATAATCTCAGGTTATATACAGTGCCAAGGAAAAAACACTGTGCCGTTCATTTGACACCATGGCCTTCAGTTTCATTGCCACAATCACAGATGGCAGGTCAGCCTTCCTAAAAGTTGGCTAATAGTCCACTGTTCATACACTTTCTCTGTGCAGTTATCTATCCACAAATACTTAGGCTATTTCCTCATCTTGGCTGCTGGAAATAATTNGGCATTGAACATGAGAATGCAGACTTCTGTATGAACTGTTCATTATTTTACCTTGGGTGTGAATTTTGTGTGTGTGTGTGTGTGTACATATATGCATTCATAATACATATACCTGGAGGCATGACTCCTGATCATATGGCAGTTTTATTTTAAAGATCTGAGGAAATTCATCCTACATTCTTTAATGATTAAAGTATGCCCATTTTTCTTTGTATTTTTCATTATTGACCCATTGTTCTCCTTTTCTCTTTTAACTCCAGCTCCTGTCTTCCTCTCTAGTCTATTTTAATAATATTCTGACTCTAGCATTTTTAAACTTAACTTTAAAAAAATCTTCTTACATTTATTTTAGCTTTAAAAATTTCTCATTTGGGGAAAAATCCTTTCTTTCTCTTTTTTCTACTCTTTTCTCTTTTCCTCTATAATATTCTTCTCTATTCCTTGTTCTTTTTCCCCTTTCACTTACTCATTCTCGCTTTGCCTCTATTTCTTCCCTTTCCCTGCCTATTCTTTTGTATCATTCATTTTCTATTTTTGTATTTACCTTAACTAATTTTTTTTCCCCCAAGACAGGGTTTTGCTGTGTAGCTTTGGAGCCTGTCCTGGAACTCAAGCTGTAGATCAGGCTGGCCTCAAACTCACAGAGATCTGCCTTCCTCTGCCTCCAGAGTGTTGGGATCAAAGGCGTGAATCACCACTGCAGTGCACAACTAGTTCTTTAATTTGTTAGCACTTCCTGAATTAGTTTTACTATTTTCCAGTTCACAATCATTGATGATTATTAGTGAGCCTTCACTGATTGATGCTAATTGTGTTTCTTTATCTTGTATGGTTTGAAGTTGTTGCCATTACAGAAATTTGTTTTCTCTTTAGTGAGTGACACTGAGAGTTAAGCACTCAGGAGTAGAGAAGATTTCCAAATAAAAGCAGAGGAGATGTCCAAAGGAAAAGCTATGTAAATTACAACACAAAAACACAAGAAACACAAAAATGCAAGGCAGCATGAGTCCTTCAAAAATCCTAACTCCTTAACTACTGAATTCAAAGATCCTGAATTGGGCAATCTGGTGGCTAAAGTCTTCAGAAGTTTACTAGCAAAGGTGACCAGTGACCTCAAGGAGGACACAAGCAGGAAGATGAAGTTGTCTGGGACCTGTAGAAGAATTTCAGCAACACAGAGGAAACGGTCATCAAAATGGAGAGAAGATCAACAATGTGGATGAAAAAGTCAACAACATAGAAGAAAAATTCAGCAAAGGGAGTGAGATCATAAAAAAAAATGTTGCAATGTTGGAAATATAAAGCTCAATGAATCAAATAAAAATCAGTGGGCAGTATCATGTGTACACTTGACCAAGAAAAAGGAAGACTATCAGAGATGGAAGGCAAGGATGATGACGTACTACATTCAAACATCAATAAAGAAAAAAATAATTGGTCATGACCACACTAACCAAGAACTCTTGGATATCATCAAGAGACCAAACCTAAGAATCCATGGGATAGGAGAAAATGCTGAGATAAAACTGAAGGCATATAGAATTTATTCATTAAAATGATAGCAGAAAATATCCAAATATAGAGAAAGAAATAGATATCCAAACATTAAAGAACATTCAGAACCCTAAATAGAAATGATCAGAGAAGAATCTCTCCATGACATATTATAGTCAAGGTACAAAATACAGACCAAGATATTACAAGATATAAGGAGCAAACACTAGACTGTTTCCAAAGGCAGAAACAGAATAACATTAGCTTTCACATTAACAACACTAAAAGCCAAGAAAGCATGGGATGGTATATTGTCTTGAAAGCATACAACTGCCAAGCAAGATTGCTATATTCAGCTATGGTGTCTTTTAAAACTGATGGAGAGATAAGGACAATTAGAGATAAGTATGAAGTATGGCAGTCAATGATCATCAAGCTAGCACTGCAGAGGATATGTACAACATGTACATAGGATGTCATATACAAAGGAGAAAAATAAGTCTCAACACTCTCAAGTTCTCCCACTAAAAACCAACAAAGCAACTTCAAACTATTCTATAGTACAATCAGATTTAATAGATATCTGTAGAACATTTCATCTAACAGATCTGAAACACACAGCCTATGGAACATTTTCTAATACTGACCACATTCTAAGCAACAAAATAAACCACAACAAATGAGAATGAATTAAAATAATTTCTTGGATCTTATCAGATAATAGCAGAATAAAACTAGACAGTAATAGCAAAACAGAACAAACAAACAAAAACAAATCCAGAGAAACTATACAAACACTCAGAGACTGATAATATACCCTTGAATCATCAGTGGGTTAATAAATAAATCAGAAACAAAAGTAAAAAGTTGCTATAATCAAATGACCATGAAAGCACGGTCTACCAGAACCTCTGGGATACAGCCATGGCAGTCCTAGGAGGAAAGTTAATGTCTACAACAAGTCAGAAACATCTTAAATACATGCCCTACGTGCCTACAATAAAAACTTTAAGACAGTGAAGAAAAAAATTGAAGAAAATTTTAGAAGACAGAAAGCCCTCTCATGCTCATGGATTGGCAGAACTAATGCTGTAAAAATAATTATATTACTAAAAGCAATCCATATTTTTAACACAATACCNAAATTCCATTTATATTTTCAGAACTAGAAAATGTAATCCTAAATGCATTTGGAAGCATAATAGATCCCAAATAGCCAAAGAAATTTAGACATTTGCCTGAAGAAGAATGAAATTAGATATATATATCTTACCCTGCACATAAATCAATTCAAGGGGAGTCAAAGACCTTAATATAAGCCCTTAAAATTTGAAACTACTAGGGGAGAACACAGAAGAAACACTTTATGAAACAGGCTTGGGCAAAGAACCTTCTTGATAGAACTCCAATAGCACAGAAAAGAATTGGGAAAATTAAGTAAAGAGGCAGCTTACAGACTGGGAAAAACAATATTCCAACTTTACATTGGGGGGATTAATATCTAGAATATATAAATAACTGAAAAGTTAAAACATCAAAAACTCAAATTATCCAACCAATAAATGAGCTAATGAACTGGATAGACAGTTTTCAAATGAAGAACACAAATCACGCATACATATTTGAAGATGTGTTCAACATCCTTAGCCACCTGAGAAACACAAATTCAAACTGCCTTGACACTCTATTTCACCGCAGCCAAAATAGCTATCATTAAGAAAACAAATCCTGGCAAAGACACNGGGAAGGACCAACCACACACACTGTTGGTTAGAACTTTAAGTGGTCCAACAGCTGTGAAAGTCAGTGTGGGGTTTTCTCAAAATCTAAACTTATTTATCAGAGGATACAACTATATTCATCCAGGACTTGAGAGACCCTAATTCAATGTATCATACAAATATTTGCAAATTCATGTTTATGGATGTAGTATTCACAATNCTTAAGAAATAGAACAAGCCTAGATGTCCATAAACAGATGACTGGATAAAGAAAACCCGGTGGAATCATTTTTTAGCTATTAAAAATGGGACATATTGTATAAGAGAATAATAATAATAATAATAATAATAATAATAATAATAATGAAGTAGATTGATAAAAACCAATAAAAACTGATGGGCAAGAGATCACCTGCCTCCTTTCTAAGCTCTGTATCACTATGCCTTTGGCTTAGCTCTTAAAATATTTTACTGCCCTTCCCCAAATTATATTTGCAGGAAAATGGCTGGAACTAGAAATCATTAGAGTAAGTGAAATAAGCCAGTTTCAGAAAAACAAGTACTGCATGTATTCTCATATATGTACATGGAATCTAGATTTAAGCTCTATATGCATGTGTGTAGGATATGATGTTAGAAAGATCATGATGAGGTTAGGGAAATGAAAAGGGTGATGAAATCCTATGTGATATGAAAGCAGAAGGATGAATGACTTGGATAGAAGAAAGGAAGCACAAGAGGGAGAAAGGGGAGATGATTGAGGGCAGTGGAGGAGAGGGGAGAGTACGAACAACATATAACACCTGGCTATGAAACCACAATGAAATCCATCACTTTGCATGGCAACTTTAAAACATAACACATTAATAAGAGATAAGGTTTTTGGCTTGACTTACTGCTTCAGAGGTTCCATCTTTTGGGCTTGTCACAAAGGGATGAATCCCAGTGCGAGTGGGTGGCAGAGGAAGTCTTTTATCTCAAGTCTGAGTGCTAACATTGGAACTTAGTTTTCAGTGTTCCTAATGAACATTTAGTTGCATGAATATTTATCTTCACTTTGCATGTCAACTGTTGCTCATTCTTTATTGTGTGCCTAGAACTTTGGTCAATACATCCCACTTAAGGATGCTTAGTGAGTACCAGAATGATGAATAGATGATAGACTAAGCAGATGCAGGGATGAAGGTTGGCCTGAAAGGAGTCAGTCACTCTAGCAATGAAGAAATGTGAAAAGAAATGGTTAAAAAGAAGAGCAAGTATTTTAGTTACACGCTGATAATACTCATTGAAGAAAGGTAACCACCTAATTTATAAGAAATAAGACATATGGATTTTTATGGTTCTCTTTTGGCTTGAAAAGCCCATATTTTGACATTTTTTTAATTATAAAGTTTTTTTTAAATCTTTAGTCTTGGTTTCAGGTTGCATTAATAGTTCTCCACTTGACTGGNATTTGGAATTTAGGAGGAAAAGCCCATTTGTATTCTTCTTTGGAGCCAATGATACTGAGAATTGGACACTGAAGCAGGTCTAGATCTAACTGGGCTTCAGGAGGAAGGAGCAGAGAAAGATACAAGGTAGTATGAGCCTCATGGGGAAGGTAATTGTGAAAAGGAGTGACCTAGGAGCTAGAAAGTGCAGGGTGCCTNGAGCGTCTGCCTATGCAGAGAATTCAGGGATGCAGAGTTCTGATTTCATGCAGGTCAATGACAAGAAATTCTGAAACNGTAACGGTAATTATAATATCTGAAATTTACTAAGCATTTATATTATGCATGTACACTGAGTTTTCTTTTCATGAGTTTTTATTAATCTCTGGTACTTCTCTCATACAAGGGCAAAGGTTTTCTGTAGCAAGTATTTTTAGGCTTTGTGTTTTTTATTCAGTCCCTGTTAAAGCTACTTAATTTTCTCCTCTCTGGAAAGAAGCAATCATAGGCAATATAAAAATGAATGGGTGTGACTGTATGACAACATATTATGTACTGAGGCAATGGGATCCATTTGCCAATTCCAGAAGTATATCTTTGAATTTTAATCTCTGGAGCCAAGACTTAAACTCAAGCCTNTCTATGCCATTACCCNCTCTNTCAGCCATGCATTAGATGGCTTGATATCGGCCTTCAGAAGGGTAACAGCACAAGAACGTAATCTGTATTGCAAAGAAAAGAAATGGAAGGCTGGAGACAAGTCCAAATGGCAAGAATCCAAATGGGACTTACTGGCGTAAAACCANGAGGTTAAACTAAGAAGATGGGTAGGACTTTAGGAAACATAATNCTCATGACTTGACCACTACTGATTACACAATGCTGTGCTAGAACTGGGAATGCCTAGATAAGAATTGCTTGAGCACTTTGGGAAACCAGCTCACGCTACCTTGCTTGTGAACTATGGCAACTAAAAATGAGAGAAAGCTCAGTACAAGATGGACCAGCNTTGCTTTTGTGAACCAAGAAACTGCTTCACACCAAGTATGGAGAAAATACAAGGAATGTGAACCTGAGTACTCTTCTCCTGGATCAGCCTGCTCTCCNTGCAGATTTTCACCATTGTTTCAACATGGGCCTATCTTCTCTACTTGAGCCACCCCTGACTTCTCCCCAATCAGTAACACACTCTGGTAACCACTTGGCATGATTCNCTGGAGGAACTTTGCAATATACAACAAACTGTGCCATNCATGTAAACACTCTTATAGCTACAGATTGTTTGCAGGGCTAAGGGCAAGTTTTGNGTGCCTTCACATTAGTGCTTATGNTTTTACTGGCCATGTTGCCTAGCTCTGTGAGATGGCACAAAGTCTATAAATGGCTGAATGCCCAAGCTTTTCCTCATCCTCTCTTTGGAAACAAATTTCTCTTTCCCCCAGTANATTGCCTTCTGGGCTTGTATTCCAGCACTAGCCAGAGTTCATCTTAAATCAGAGCTGTTTATGCATGCAATCGTCTTCTCAACTAGACTGTGGATGGGTGGAGAGCCAAAGGCAGTATCTTATTTGTTTTCTCAAATTTGGGTCAANATGAAATGGGTCTGCAGTTAAATCTAAGATCAGATGGAAAAGGACCCAGAAATCAGGAGAACAAGGGAGCTGGGGGANCATCAACTCTCAAACAGATGCTGAAGACAATATAGTAGAGATAATACTTCACGGTTTTACAAGGTATTTGCATCCACTAGACTACACAGGTAGGCTTGTTAATAATAGAAATACTGAACTGTAGACGTTTTTCAATATTTTAGTAGAAGGTTCCTGCTGCTCGGGGAATANAGAGAATAGAGATGCTACAAAGACAGAGCTGATGTGATTGCTCTCACTAGAGAAATTGCAAATNNCAGACACTCACTTACGCTGGCAAAGACCATCTTAGATTCCCAGCAAGGGCTAATGATAGTCTTGGCAGGTCGGGTGCAGCCCACTCTGTTTGGTGTCTTACTTGGGATCTCCAAATGAGGAGACTTTGAGACAAGGTTATAGGGTTANTTATCTGGAAAGTGAGCCAAGAAGTCCAAATGAAAACAAACAAACAAGCACAGGGAAGGGGAGGAGATGGGTCTGGATCCCTTAGGCATCATGAATGAATGGATTACCACTATAGAGAANTGGTCTAGAACTTCTGAGAACCAGCTGAGGAATCTTCTAGAAAGTCTACAAGCAGTGCNACAGTGAGGAGGTGAGTTATTTTCATCCCTCATTGGTTCAGCCCCTGCCCTACCCCCTGCATTGCATTGCTTGGTTGTGTTTCTATGGAGGCAGAGTTTTCATGTGGCAAAACAAAAAGACAGGACGGTGGGAGATGGCTAGTTTCCTGCGAACCAGCCATCATAGTGGCAGGTATTTTNGGGATGGACANGGCATCAAAGTCAGATGCTTGCTCCAAGCTTGGANCTAGATTCAAGGGGAATGAACTGGTGGAAGTCCCTCTTATAATGAGAAGACTCTGGCTGAGGCTCTCAGGGTCGGAGTTAGCTTGGGTTNTCTGGCAGTGAGCTGACGTCGTAAGACATTGATATTACCTCATTCAATCTTCACAATTCCTTCATTTTGGGAAGGTCAGAAGGAGAAATGAAACTGTCTAATATAAAAAATTATCATTGCATTAAAGATAAAAAAATACTTCAAGTGCTGAACAGATGTCCATAGTAGCCTTCCTCTATGTGTAGACATAATTAAAAGGTTTCTAGTAATGGCATTAATATTATTATGACAGTCCTTTGTAGAGTCGCATAAACGTGCTTTCCCAAATTTCATGTCTGACTTCATTTGGGAAGGAAATGGTTCCCATCACTTTGTGTGGACCGGGAAACTGAACTTCCAACATAGAATAACTTGGCAAGGAAGGCAAGGATGGAGTTCAAGGCAGTCCAAATACTGATCTCTTCCCAATATGTTTATTTCCCTGTCCCTGGAGACAACAGAAGACAAATGTGCTATGTAAACAGTATTTTCATTTCCCGTGTAGGTGTCTGTTTCTCTGTATTCAATTCCCAGGAAACATTTCATGAGGTGAAAGTACCTGTTTGCAGAAGTTTCNGAAAACCCCACTGCTGCAAAGGTAAATATACAACTGCAGTACATGGTCTAGGCCCCCTCGATTAGTAAACAGTGGATATAGCCAGCTGCCATTCCCTAGCAGGCAGGATAATTCAGAGACAGAAAACCTGCAGAAATGGATCTGTAGAGAACCGAGACCCATTCAGAAGGAGTTTCTGGCTATTACCCTGCATATGTGGGTCTTCACTCGGGACTTAGAAGGGAGCGATACTAGAACTTAGAAATGATTTGCTTAGTAACGTGTGCTCATCTGTTCTTTTGGACTTTGCAGCTTTTACTCACTTTGCAAAAACTGGTAGAAAAGTGAATGGCATGAAGATGAATAGCTAAAATTATAGGATGTATGTTGCTGCCCCCATTCCCCATCATCAAAAAAGCACATAGTGTTTTTGCCCATGTTCAGTTTCTAGCACTCATGTTGGAAGGCTCACACATCTGTAACTCAAGCTCCAGGGGCATTCCACCTCTCTGACCTCCGTGGGCACCTGCATTGATATTCACATACACAGACATACACATGAATAAAAGTAAAAGTATTTTTCTAAAGGAAATGCATAGAACTTTGAAGGCAAGTGAAGCTGGGGTTGGGTAGTAGGCTTCACTACGTAGTTTGTAGCTGATNCATAGGCCCCAAGCAATGAGATACAAGCAATTTTAAATACATGTGACAACGTTCAGTCAACTAAGACATTACCTTTGTACATTTCAGGTTTTTAAAAATGCTTTTATGATAAAAGTGAACATAAAAAAATGTACAAAGGTGATATCTTAATTGACTAGATGTTGTCCCATATATTTAAAGTGCCAGACTTAGATTATTGGATGGCCAAAGCAATGTTAAAAAAATTTCTTCCTAGGCTTCATCTTTGACATAAAAATCAAATTTAAACAGTAGAAGAGTGAAACTGGTTTGGTAGCATCAAATAATATGTATGCTTGTTAATTTGTTATCAGTGTGTTGTATGAAGTACNAGGACAGAATCCTGGGTTGGGTGAGCTGCATCAAGATGAATTTTTGGACAACAGACATAGGCTGAGCATAGCTACTATGCAAATCTCCTAGTTGGCTCTTGGNTTGCTTGTTGCTGCTTAGTGGAATGAAGCTAGGCCATATTTAGTGGGTTCAAATAGCCAACTATGTAGCCTTTGCTTTCCNATAGCATCAGTAGGGGCAGCTAAANTGAGGNTGAGGTCTATTTCCAAGACAGCCACAGCCACAGGGCTGTAGAGTTTTGCTGGCTNTTGCCTGGGAGCTCAACTGTCNTTCCTGGCTAGGGTACCAGTGCTTTTTTGTCTGCTTGATTAGGCTAGACTTACCACCTTGTGGCAGTTACTGCATTACCAGACCTTGTATGGTAGCTGTTTGCCTCCATGTATGAATTCAGAGGCT
>LZPO01035340.1:15062-31466 GCA_001675575.1 Neotoma lepida
TTTTGTCAGTCAGATGTGATCATTCTAACTAGAATATCACTTATTCTAGGTTCTTCTAGAACAGATTATGGGAAGGAATTCATTGCATGTATTTGCATGTGTGAATATATTGCAAACATACAGTCGTGTCTATGTACACAAATCCCCTCTGGCTTTCCTGTTCTACATATATGTTAAATTCTGCTTCTTTGTTTCTTGTGTGTAGGCTGTGTGGGTGGTGAGTTTCTAAGATTACCCCAACAGCTTCCGCTTGATGCTACCTTGTTTGTGATTCCAATTATTACCATAAGAAACTGGGATCTTTGTGCCTGTATTTTCTTATTTTAACTATCTTTCAATGTACTTAATGGAATCAAAACTTTTAACTGATACAACTCTGATAAAGTAATTTATTGAACAGAGGGTAATGCCTGGGCTCCTTCAGTTTTAGACATTATTGTGCACATGAAAATATTGCTTCCTAAATTAATTGATTAGGGTAGTTCTCTTCCTTGCCTTCCTTGTGGTTGGATTATCTGTAATGAAGAGAGAGTGTGAAATCCTTTCTGGATTCATACAAATTCTACCTATGGTTGAATTAGTCATTTCTATGATTCTGTGAAATTCTAGCTTTGATCTAAATGTCAGAAAGAAACAAAAAGGAACATCTGTGCATGTACCACCCGCCTCCCACACCATCTTCCTGATTCCTTTCCCTTCTGCCAAACTTNAAGTGGCTTTGCTTTGGTTTTGTTTCTGCAGAGGACCAAGGAATTGCACATCTTCTTGAGTTCACTAATTTCTAACAATAAATANTAATGGTCATGGATACTTCTTTCATTTTGATACTTTCAACTATAGCTGACTTTGTTCCATATTAAATTATAGAGTTCATCTGTGGATTTTTTTCCCAGCTATGGCCTGTATATGTTGCAGAGCTCATCCCTGTAGAATCCTTTTGCCACAGATGCTGGCCTGTTTTGACCTGTAGATGCAGGTGTTTAATTATAGAGAATAATCATGACTTCCACATTTAAATATTGGTGTCATTNTACTTTTTAATTTTGGGATTTTTGGTCCATATTTTGCTTCGTTTGTTTTNATTAGGAAAACCTGTTCTGCCACTGTTCCTCATTCTGTGGTTGTGCTTAATTGTCTCACTTTCTCTCTGCTCCATGTCAGTAGCATTCCCTAGCCTAGTTCTCTTCTTTCTTTCCTGGTGCTTTCTATTTAAGAGATTGCTTGTGAGATTAGTTCCATTNAAAGCACATTTCTTTTCAGAAACTCAGTGTTGCACCTCTTCACATTTTGCTGAAGGAGTATGGTTTTATGTTGCCTTGCTGACATGTTTTCTGTGCTCTAGATTTTAAAGGTTACTAATTTTGCAGGAAGTTCTGTCTTTGTGCTCTCCCATGTGCTTAGAGGGTACTTTAGTCCTTTGAGGCAGTTTCTTGTGACAGCCATTTCTCTTTCTGCAGTTCTCCAACTGTACTGTGGCCTCTCAAAAATGCCAAAGTGACACATTTGTGAATAGAAGAGAGGCCTCTCTCCCCAGAGAGAGGATGTTACTGGGTCCCATCTCCCTACTTCCCGTGACTTGCTCAAATTGGTTTCATTGTATTACTCCAATGTTGTACTGCTTGTTTGGGTGTATAAAATATTGATAATTTTTTATAAGATGTTGAAAATCATTATTATGCACTGTGGTGTTCATCATATTACCGTTAATCATCATAAATTCACTACGTGTATTCACTCAAATAAGGTGAGTAATTTCATAGACAGTTTTATTCATGAAACTTTCAATTTATTAATATGTTTTCACCTTTAAAAGATACATGGAAATGTTAAACAGCACTGTTCAACCCCAGAACTGAGGGAGGCTAGGCCAGTACAGAGGTCAGTACCAAGACTCACTGGATGGAGCTGTAGCCATAGAACCATTCAGCAAAGGTTTGTCTGCAGCATGTCAGAAAACATGAAGTTAAATGCTGTGTTGCTCACTATGTTGGACCTCCCAGCGTACCCCGAGTCCACATGCTGTGCCACACTTCTGGGATGCCAGGACTCAATGCTCCTCCTTGCCAGATTTTAGACTTCAGAGAGTCCTCCACACTTTATTTGGATTACAATTTAGTCCCAGCTGAGAAGTGTATATAGTACAGCGTCTTTTAGTGTTATCAATACATCATTAGAGGAAAGCATCTTATCTCAAAGTATAAAAGGTTAAGCAAGAGAAGTTGGGCATCACAGCAAAACAAAGAGGTATTCTATGACATAACTCAGTTCGTTTTGCCTGAAAACTGTTTCTTTTCACCTTTGTCTTCAGGAATATCTTTTTGAAGTAGGATATTCTTTCAATTTCTGGAACTGCCATACATATCTATGTGTTTATGACAAATTAACTTCTGAGCTTCTTACNACTTATTTTAAAGTTAAGGAAAATGACACTTTCATGACAGATTATGTTGATTTTCAGCCAAATAAGANGTGACATTTTTCATTATTTTCTCCATGTATAAAAGGAGGATAAGACCAGCAATTATTTAGTCATCGGGTTGAAAAGTGTGTACAAAGGGATCTTAAATCAGTTGGCTTATAAAACCTGTCCAATATATGTATTTCTCCCTCCTGACTCAGAGCCCATTTGACCGAATATCTAGAAAACACAGAATATGATGTTAATTGCAACATCAAATCTGTGATGTTTCCTACCCTAGCTTCCCCTCTGTATAGTCTGGCATGCATGCTTATGAGTGCAGGGCTAGAAAGCCCAGTGCCGAAAGTGGAGTACAGAGACTGAATATCATCTCTTTCTCAACTATGTCCTCAGTGTACAGAGTGCTTGCANACAGTGGAACACATGTCCCCAAACAAAAAGGTTTGGCTTACACTGCATAGNCATGATGACTTGGGATTGCACGTAAGGAGAAGGATAGCATTGCTTTTACCATTGTATCTAGATTTCACTCTTTTACTAACTTGACTCTAATAGATCAAATCTGACTTTCTTACCTTTTGGTACTTATAAATGAGCAAACAAAAGCCTTTGAAAATCTGAGTAAGCTTTTTCTGTGCTTCAATAGTTTTGAGATGGGACTCTATGTAGCCCAGACTGGCCCCAATCACCCCATGTAGNTGAGAATGACCTTGAAGGACTGATCTTTCTGCCTCCATCATCCCCATGCCAGCATTGCAGGCATACATTACAACTCTTGAATGTGGGGAATTTTTTTGAGATGGAACAATTACTCTTGATTATCCAAACTAGCAACCACAAGTATCCTTCCTTACAAGGGAACTTCAGAGGATTGAATGGCAAGATGCTATCACATGGGAGAAACATGGAGCCATTCAGTGAGCAGAACGTAGGACAGCCACAGCAGCCTTAGCCTGGCTGCACTCAAGCATTTTATAAGAAAACAAGAGGTTGCCACTGAGAAAAGGCTACGTGTCCAGAGTCAAAGACTGAAGTGATAATGTTAGAAGNCAAGGAATCTGGGTACCACTAGAAACTAGAAGCTACAACTGCTTTTTTCCTAGGACTTTGGAATGATAGTCTTACTGACACTGTTATTTCCACTGATTTTTGTTCTTCTGGCCTCCAGTAACAAGAAAGTGTTAAAAATGGTTGCATTTTCACAAAATAGCCCCAAGAAACTGCTACANTGACTATGGTGCTTACAACCTCTTTCACAATGAGTAAGAACAACTCTGAATCACAAAACCATGAGTCCTATATATGAAAGAAAAATCTTGGGACAAAGAACCCTCTTTCTTTCTCAGGAATTGCCACTGATGAAGGTCAATCTGCCACCCTTCAGTGACTTCATGTTAATTAGATTCTCCTGGATGGTCAAGGTTTGTTTTCCATTGTTCCTCNGATAAGCTGTATAATTTTATTCCTGATATGAGTCATATATTTNGAAACAAAAGTTAATTAATCAACTAAGAGCATCACCCAAAATTGAGAGCAGCCAACCTGAGGCTTCTGTGGGTGACCTCTGTTCTGCTCACTGAGAGTTTCCATTCTGTCCCGCCATGAGATAGTATCCTATGGTTCTCTGTGGGGAGAAGCTCTGATTTTTCAGTCCCTGCTCCATGTTCACAATGGATCTCTCTGTTGAGTGTCAGACGAATCTTCATAGAATAGCAGTGAGTATACTCACTGAGTTAATTATCTGCATGTGATTGTGTGTATGGGCTGGTGCTTTTGTTCTGGAGGAGTAATCTTTTACTTGCAGGTGCATATGTGTGTATGCAGGTGCACATGTAGGTGTGCATTTGATGGGTAACTATGTGTGTGTGCTCCTGTGCACATGCATGTGTGTTTGTGTCTGTGTATGAATGTTGAGTNCAAAGGACAACCTTAGGTGTTTTTCTTTGGGTGCTATCAACCTTGCATTTTTTGGACAGGGTTTCTTTATTGGTNCAGAACTCATTCAAGTAGACCAGGCTGACTGGCTACTAGTCCCCAGGATCTACCTCTCTCTAACTACCTACCACTAGCATTACAGGAGCATGTTATCACTTAACTTTTATATATGGCTTCTGGTGGTCAAACTCAGATTGCCAAGCTTGGACAGCAAGCATTTTACTCACTGAGCTACCTTCACAGCCCTAGTTGGTGTTTTTTCTTTATCAGGTATTACCTGAAAGTATTCTTGCTTCTTTGAAAGTTAAAATAAGCCTCTGTTAAGGAGTGCCCCATGCCTATTTCATGTTAACTGATAATTTTCCTCAGAACTATGCTTTCTCACTAGGTTNTCATTTATACTTGATAAATATTGGCTTACTAATTAGTTTCTATATTTTCAATCTTTATTTCATCATTCAACTTTCCTTTTTAGTTTGGAATTAAAAGAAAATATTCTAATAAATTATTTTTATGAAATAAAAATTTGATATGGTAGATAATAAGGTGCTCATGAATTCCATCCTCAAAAAATTACATGTTTTTGATGATTATCTCCAAGTTGATAGGTTATACCTATTTATTTGTTAAATACTATTGAAGGAGAACTAGAGACTACTGTTCAAACAAGAAAGAAAGGCACTTACAGTAAAAGGAAATACTTCTGAGAATTCTCAATTAACTGTGATTTATAGAGTGAATCTTGACTCTTTTCCTCTTTTTTTTATTGAATTGGCTAGCATTAGGAAGACCTACAAAGAGCTGGCAGGACCTGATCATTAGAGCTGAGAGAATAGTGAGAACCTACTGGTTTTGCAGGGCATGCAAGACAGCACTGAAGGTGGTTTCTGAAATTATAAAGATTTTGCATGCATCCATATATGTCAATATTTAATAAATTGATGCATACATTAAGGAAAGTGAGTTGACTCTTTCCTGTTGCTAACAAAGGCTGCTTTCAGTTTTTTTTTTTAACAATGCGTGGATACTGCCCACTCTTAGCTGTTACATCCCTGCCACCTGTCTTCCGTCCTCTCTTCTCACAAATCTCTCACACACATTTATACAGATTTGTTGTGTTTTGGGACCCACCAAGATTTACTAGAGCCATCTGTATGACTATGAATTTGGAGCCTGATGTAGTCAGCTGAGGGTACATGACTAAAGACAACGATGGTCCTTCTCTCAGAATCTATGGATAGCTAATAGTTTAGAGGTAAAGGCCACAACCCCAGGAGGCCNTCTACTTTCCTTAACTGCCTGGTGATAGCGCTAGTCTTTGTGGGCCCAGGGGAGGTAAGTACAGTTGGTATGCATTCATATCAAGATAGTTGTATAGAGTCAAGGGAATGATGTTTAATAACCTTTGATCCTACTTTCAAATGCTTACATACTTTTAGCCACAATGGGTCCTAAGCCTTAGAGGGGGTGGTATAAGTGACTTTTGTGGGTCTGAGTCCACATCTTTCTCTTATTTTCTGGGTCCCTACAGTCACCCCTGTTCATTTTAGGGAGAGATTTTTCTGACTACAGCTGGGAGAAGCTTCTGTGTATGGGAATAAGTGTACATATTTAGAAGAAAGTTTGATGCTATTCCAGCTTAGTTAACCATCATAAATAGATTCTCTGCATAAACCTACTACCTTCTTACACCTGGATTGTTAGCCAGGCTCACAGTGCCATGTATTGTCCCTCCTTACCCTCATATTGAGTCCTGAAACCGTTCAGAGGACAGTTGGTTACTGCAACAACAACCGAGTTGCTATTGCACAGACAAGCTTATCTTGCTTTTCAAATGGTTTATTTATGCTTCTTTTATACCAATTAATGCTCCCTCTCTCATACTCTCNTCCCCAATCTACTTGTCTGTCTCACTATTTAAATGCTTCAAATCATAATATTCCCCATGTTCATGCTCTTTATACTTATGCTCTACTATTTCTTCTACCNTAAGATGACCTCCATTCCATGCCTTGTTTTCTGCTTTGCACAAATACTCCATGCTATACACATTATACTAAAGAGTGAACATGAATGTCCAGGTAGCTCTCTGACAGGGTTTTATTCACAGGAGGGTTATAACTTGGTGATATAGTAGTTTTGTTTTCAGCTTTTGAGAAAACTCCAAACTGATTTCTAAAGTTATTTCACTAGTTCACAGCCCCACCAACAGCGTGTAAGGGTATCCCTTTCCAACATCAACACCAACATTTGTTGTTATTTTTATACTGATGTCACCATTAACTAAAGATGTTGAACATCTTTTAAGTATTTCTTCACCAGTTATACTTCTTCTTTTGGGAACTCTATTTAGTTTTGTAGTCCATTTATTCAAAAAAAAAAAAAAACCTGGGTTGTTTGCTTGGTGTTTAGGGTTTCTTTTAGCTCTGTGTATTCCAGGCCCAAATCCTCTCTCAGGCATACAGCTACCAAGGATTTTCTAATATTCGGTGGGTTGCCTCTGCACTAGATGCAGAAGACTATTGTTGGACTTTGTTTGTAGGATGTCTGTAAATTTGAAAATATTTAATGGCTAAAAAGTTGGTTAAATGAGATAAATATCTTTCCTGAAATGGAAAATGAATTGGTGGTGACATGCTAGGCCAGGTTTTGTGTGAAATTGCAGCTTGAGATTTATGTCATACTCACTGCCCCTTTCTTTGTGCATTGATTTGTATCACGTCTAGAACACACTGAGTGAACAGATGTAAACCTTGTCTGTAGAAAAGTCAAAGGTTACTCTTTCCAATTTCTCTTTAAAGATAATATGAGAAAGTGATGTAGCGAAATATACATACGTAAATTGAAAGAATTCTAAAATGGAGTCTGGGAATCCAACTTAAAAAAAAAAGCAACCATTAGTGTCCTAACATCATCTGAAATGTCATTTCTCATCTCTCCATCAGCTTTGAGAGGAGCCAGGGAATGGTCACTCACATCACTTGACAAACATGCATGTGTCACTAGGACAATGAAAATTTTAAGATACCTTTACAAAATCACAACCTTTAAAGGGCAATTTTTTTTTTTCTTTTCAGGCTGTCATCTCTGTAGACCTTTTTGTGCTTCTAGGTGCTTCAGTAAATCTGAACAGGCAGAAATAACCTTCACCATGATATAGGAGCAAGTAGAGTGACCTTTTTGATCTCTCCCACTGGAGGTCACCACCTTTGACCTCAGGAAGCCATGATGAATATGGAATCAGGAGGTGCAGGCATAACACCATTGATCAGATCTGAGATGACCTGTGTAAGGCACTCAGCTCCTTAGAGTGTCAGCTTCTCATGTGGAAAAGAAGGGTACCATGGGAAATTTTCCATCTCCATCACTTTATGGTTCCCTGAGCATTTACAGCTATGGAATCCTTTCTGTCATGACAGTAATTAGTGGTTTCTTTCTGGATTACTTGGAGCATTTTTGAAAGGTTTATAGCTTATTCCTGATGTAGATAAATGCTTTTTTAGAATATTTGTTTTGCCTTTCATGAATAAAAAGGTGATTGAACAAAGCATGCATTCATCATTTCATTTATTGCCCTGAAACAACAAGTATAATTTATAAGCCAATAGTACATTGGGGAGTGTTATACACATGTTTGAAAAGAANGNCTTAAATTAATGGGAAGCCTACAATACACCAATGCAGCATCCCCTGNGGGAATATTTAAGAAAATAGGGAGAGAAGAAACTTGGTCACATTCTATTGGATAATATAGATGGTGCTTCTTTCTCTGGAATACTGATAAAGAGAAATAAAGGACAATGACTCTGTATTTTCAAGATATCCAAAGATGAGAGGAGTAGATTGATATCAAGGTTTCTGCTGGACTCAAAAGGATTGAGTGTCTATTAAGGGATATATGTATATGGCACTATTTCCATGTCATTGATGTAGACAAACATAAATAAGACAAATTTGGGGATACTGTAGAAACCAGTAGCAAANAAAAAGGAGTCAACATTATATTGCCATGGCCTGCATGCAAGAAAAGACCCTTTTGGAATTAATGGAATTGATGGGAGTTATTTACATTTCTTGTCACTATTAAAAGCTTTACTCTGTAAGCTTGCAACTTAGTATCATCATAAAAGTGATTTTCTTACTTGGAATACACATCACAGCACTGTGTATGATTTTCTTTCCAACTTTTTTGCATTCTTAGTCAAAGACATAACATTTTTGATGTTTGCTGGTAAANAACTTAAGTGTCTCTCAATACTCCATGTTTCTTATTGAGCCTAGGAGGGAATGATAGTTAAAAGTCTAAGAAAATATCAGTGACTTCATGCATTATACCTTATTCCACGTTCCAGCAGATGCACGTTTGAGATTTTGCACACTCAATTTACTGTAACTTTTAGAAATATTCTAGTGAATTCAGGAATTGTNAAGCTCAAATTAGATCATGTCTATAAACCCATTAGAAAATGCCTGGTGCATAGTACTATTCAATAATTATTAACATGATCTGATTCCCATGCCAATAAAACTCTAACAATGACAAATGGAAGGGAGAAAGGAACTGAAATGAGTGGAGAGACTCGAGACAACAATTAATGAAATATGAGGCAATGAATTTGAAAGAGAGTGAGGAGGAGTATATGCAGGGGTTTGTAGGGGGAAGAGGGAAGGATGAGATCATTTAATTATATTACAATATCAAAAATAAAAGCAATAAAAATAATATAGAGTAATACAAAGGCAAAGTGACGCAATCTAGACTAGATGCTAGCACAGGAAACNAAACAATTTTTGTTCAGTTGGTGTAGATCCATGCACGTCTACACGGAGTCAGAAGTGTCCTTACTGTGAGGCATCAGAGCACTGATAGATGTTAACAATAACAATGTATGGCCATGAAAAACAACCAAAATTATGTTCAATGTCCTCTGTCTAAGAAAGCATTCAAATCATTATAAAAATTTATAGACTNCCATCTAAGCCAGTTATGACTTCAATGGTAATGTTTCACCCATAAACTCTCTGCAATCTAGAAAATCCACTTTCTAGACTCTGGATAATATCTATCTAGACATAAACATTTGCTTAATTAAATTATGGTCATTAATCCTAGCAATTTCTAGTCCTAAGTTTTAAGTGTCCAACTAGACATCATATTTCTCAAGGACAAAAGCACATCTCTGGGCATATTATTTTCAAATGACAGGACATAAAAACAGTGTTTAATTGTTGTTCCTCTGATAGTTAACAAAGTAGAAGATACCTGTTTATGTGTTTGATGCAAGGAGACCATAAATGCACCAAGAGAGGAAAATATTTTACATTTATTGATATGCTTTTTTTAAAAAAAATAAATGAATCCCTTAAGATAGGTTCACATGAGACAATAATGTGGAGAGTACTCTAATGAAAGATATTTAATGAGGGCCATCTCTAAGGGGAAGAGGCTTACAGACAGAGAAGAGCAGAGAGGAACCAACCACAAAATTCTCTTTACTGAAACTTGCTTTGTATGGTACACAGAGAAACCAATCAGGATGCCCCCACCAAGCTGTTCACAAAGCTGATTTGAGTATGCCTGGATCAGTTCACAACTGCATGCTGAAGGTACCTGAGCATGGATGCGCTTGCNAGGGTTCTGTCTTCAGTAAAATCCCAAATAACTGAGGTAGCTCCCATTCATCACAAAGAATTATTATTGCCCTGAAACAACAAGTATAATTTATAAGCCATGTAAGTTATGAGTAGTTATAGGCAGATGCCATTGATATTACTCAGGTTATTCAAAGTGAGGGTTATTAGAGTACAAATAGTAAACAATGATGTCCACTTCTTATGTTGTTCAGATTTTCTTGATTCTTGCCTTTAGTTCATATGGTCCAGGGAAACTTAATGGTAGATCATGACTGGTCATAGTGTCTGCAAAAATTGGTAAACAGAAAACCCTGTTCATACAGTTGGTCCTGATATGCTGAGGATACTCATTTTCTCTCACAGACATCTCTAAATCCAGCCACAGCTTCAACAGACACTCCTGGGTTGGCTGATGGAGTGGTTCAGACCCTGATCTTGGACAGCTATGACCCCTGCTACCNTGCCCTTCTTTTGATGTGGTTGAGTACTTCATCTTGAATAATGAAAAGGCACATAGATATGAAAATTTGTCTAGAAAGTCACTGGAAAGCTAATCTTTCCTTCTATCTCATTATGTAGCAGCAACAGTATTCATAATGATGGAGTTAAAATTTCCTTATGTGTTTGAAGTCTACTAAAGGTAGAATGCCAAAGTAAACTACGAAAATCACAGATTAAAGTTAGTGGAATGGTTCCTGTATTTCTTGATGGGAGCTCCTTGTCTACTGGCATCTTTCACCTCAAGACACTGAGAAGCAACTCTCTCTGGTCCAGGGATGAAGTCCTCCTTAGACACCCAAGGATTTTGACTTTAGATGACCCAGTCTCCAGAACAGTGAGAAATATGGATATATTGTTTGCAAGTGAAACAGTCTGCACTATTCTGTCATGGAAGTTTGAATGTATTAAGATAGAATTATTCTGGGTGGCAAAAATGAAAGAGCTTTTAAAACCAAGTATCTACTATACAGTTCTCTACTATCTATATAACTGCCAATTTTTTATGTCAATAACAAGATCAGAGTGGCATTTTCAAGTGTGAAATTTCCTTTTGTTGAGAATTCATGGATTTTCTAAAGGTTGTGTTTGCCTTTTTGTGGCAGAAGATACAAGTTCAAAGATCCTAGTATCTTGGAAGGAATTGCNAACTATGTCCATCATTAACATATATCTCAAAAGATTCTTTTACATATCAGACATTTCATAAGCTTATGATTCACCATCTGAAGTGCATGTGTCTTTTCAAAACCTTAACATGCTTCCCAAGTCATACTCACCAACTGAAATGACCTAGTTTTTTCAGTGTAGTGGACCATCATGATGTTCTCTAGGCAGTCACATTTCTTCAGATTGTAAACTGAGAGCACACAATTTGTGAAGCCCCAGGGCAAAGCATACTGATGCTTACACAATCTGGTTGAAATCTGTTTCTACTCTTCTTCTGAGGTTTCATGGATCTTCTCTGTTGCAGTTTTGTACCACCCTCTAATTTATCAAGGGGTCCCCAGACTTAAACTTCTGAGCTCAAATTTTCCTATCTGTCAATCCACTGTTTTATATAGGAAATGGGTACCTGAATCCTGGTCCTCAGGCCCAAACTTCCGCAGTTATCCTAGCTATCATCAGAAAGCAAACAGTTGCCAGATCATCAGGCCCAGGCTCACAGTAGTCACCTAACTATCTCCATATTGGCCACTCCCAATGCAGAAACAAAAGCAGTGTGAAAATCCAAAGTAGCATGTCTTCTCCAAAAAANTTCTAATTGTGTAATAATTAAGTTCAATAACAATGTCCTCAAATAATTCTCAAAGAATTCAAAAGAATAACTATAACTATGTTCAAACAACTTGAAGAAGCTATGAATACATTTTACAAGGATAAAAATATGAAGATGAATGAAATGAAGAAGTTGGGACAAGATATGTAAATGGAATTTAATAAAGAGAGGATTACTGTAGAAAAGCCAAACTGCAATGACACTGGAAATGAAAATCTCAGCAAGTCAAATAAAAACATTAATGGGAAGCCTCACTAAAAGAATGCATCACTTGGAAAGGCTGGGAAGGCTTGAAGACAAGGTAGAGACATTGGAGCACACAGTAAAGGATAATGATAGATTTATCCAAATCTATGACACAAACATGGAAGAGTTTGGAGATAGCAGGGAAACATCAAATATTTGTATTATGTGCCTGATAAATATGTGTGTGTGTGTTTGTGTGTGTGTGTGTGTGTGTGTGTGTATTCAAAAATGACTTTGAATTCTTCCTGGTATTTCTTTTCCCTTTTCCCTTCTACTGAACTCCTTCTTCCCCACAAGTCTTCCTACTCTTTTCTTGACTTTATTTGTAGCCTATTGCATTTAATTTAAAATTTTCTCAATAAAACCCCAAATTTCTGAAGAGTTATTTAGAATATGATCTACTGGAAGTGTGTTCTAGCCTTATTAATGANGCTTTTGATATTTGCAGTTAGTTGAATCCTAAGCATGGATAGGGGCTTATTTACTTGATCAACACCAATTTACCAGTGCCTACCACTGGAGAATTCGACTTCCCCTCCCACAGAAATCATGACCAGCTTATAGCTCCTCAACCGTCCATCGTGGATGAGGGAGGGCCTCTGAAGAGCTNTATTTCTATTCACTCTGCTCCTATTTAGAAAGCATGATGCAAACATCTTTTGTTTACTTCTATGTACTATAAATATACATTAGGATTTTTTTAAACTAAAGGAAATAATTTTAATTATATTTATGTCATGCATACTTTGTCTTAAAGTTCATAGTGAATTATTTCAGTTATTGAGGTGAAGGTAGANCTGAACACGGCAGTTTTTTTCCTTACACATTTCTAATTCTCAAACCCACTGTCTGAGCTTGTAAGCATGTCCAGAAATTGTTAGATGAAGCTAGAATCTTCTGCATTATCAGGGGAGAGAGATTTGCTGAAATCACTCTTTTCCATCATAAAGATTATAATCCAGTGATTACATAGGAATTGTACACAGTCTGTATTTATCACAATTAGAAAAATAGGAAATGTCTTCTGAGAGAAGTTTTGTATAAATGTAAAAATTTAAGAAAAACAGCCCAATGGGTATATACCTGTCTGTCTTCCTNAAAGCACAGTAACTTCATTGATAAGGGTAGAACACACTGTCAATAACTTATACACTAGCAATAATGCTTTAGAACATTTGAGTTTTACTGAAAAAAAATATAAACTTNTTTGTCTTTTACTCACATTTTTATGAGGGTTTTTTTTTTTTTTGATCGCATACAGAGGTTAAACCATGGAGCAGGTAACCTCCATTTTACAGAAACAGTAAATGAATAAGCAATTATATTTGGTGAGTGAGTCCACACTGCAAAGAATACAGGGTTACAAATATATG
The DNA here is from genome assembly GCA_001675575.1 of Neotoma lepida. Classification (NCBI taxonomy): domain Eukaryota; kingdom Metazoa; phylum Chordata; class Mammalia; order Rodentia; family Cricetidae; genus Neotoma; species Neotoma lepida. The sequence continues at coordinate 28,447 of LZPO01035340.1, forward strand.
CTTCAATTGCTTGGACTAAAGACACACTGTTATAAACCAATCCCCATGTGTTTGTATTAAGTATGTATGCAAAGAGAGTGTCCTGTAGTGTCCTATGGTGGAGGAGGAAGGGAGAGATCTATGAGCAAGCTGCTGTAGAATGTCAAAGAAAAATAGGTTGTGAAAGAAATAAAAGAGCTTTAATTAGGTGCTGAGGTCTAAATGGCATCCGTGCTGACAGAATCCTGTCAGAGAAAAGTTTCTGTGGCCCTGACAAGAAGATGAGAAGTGACAGGCTCATGCACATTTTGGTCTTTGGTGAAGCTGCTATTAGAATGGGATTTTATTATTTTAGTGAGTGTTTGATCATCTCTTATTTCTATTATGTATTTCACCTCAACCAGATCATATATTTATCTATTCATGCATTATGTATGTTCTAATTCTTATATTTAAATATATGTTAGAAAGGACAATAGTTAGAATTTATATAGTCATATTTAATATATAAATAGTTCATCATTGATATGTATTTGCTGAAAAAATTACTCATCTATGTAATTCCAGGTTCCCAAGTCCAAGGCTACTTAGAGCCATCTGCAAAGACTTTTAGACTCTGCTGAATTGCAGTAGTGGCAGTGTAGTCGCTAAGGGAGTTGTAAGTGACATTCTAAATTTACAAAATACAAGTATAGGACAATAATACCCATGTTTAGAAGAGATTTACGGAGTGGCGGAACTCAAGATTTATAGTGCGTGGATCCTGTGAGTGGCCACTGTCTGGAGCAGGTAGATAGTATGGAACCCAGTCTAGAAGGAGAGGTATAGAAATGTCAGGCACCTGGGTAGTGGAAGACTTGAGGGAAAATTTTTAAATGAAAGAATAAAATAGTATGTGATATTTTGTGATCTCCTAGCAAGTTAGCTTTCCCATTAAGATAAACATACAGGGGGATTCCAATATGAGCAAGTGGAAGCACTGCCATGTCATCAGATTCCTCTTGGGATCCAGTCAGTACTAGAGTAGCTGCTGTTTGAGGTAAGTCACTATGGACAAATACCATATTTTCATGGTGAAAAAACAGAGGCTTGTTTAAACCAGAATATTGAGAATAGAACAAGGGACAATAATGTGATCCTCAGTGCAGAAGATGTGACNCACTGTGACAGAAGTTCACGTCTTCTGCAAAAGGTGTTGCAATTGTAACAAGGGGAAGGCAGAAACCAGAGCTACCACAGACATGGCCACTATGCAAATACCTTATCTGCTGAGACACAGGAACTGGAATCTGCTTGGCAGTTCTACCTCTGGGATGGTTGTTTCNCAGCATCTGGGAACCACCTTGAGGAGGAGTGTCTAGGCTTACTGCTTAGGGAATATCTGCATGTCTCTGTCTTTGGGAACATGCAGCAAATGTCCATCACTGATCTAGAGGATGATGCCCTTCAGAACTATTTGTTTAAAGAAAATTGGAGAGAGCACAATGGGGTGGAAAGTGGATATGTGACACATGAAGAAACAAAATCATTCTGGACACTAGTCCCAGGAGCTCTGAGAGGAATTATTATGCACTTACTATAAAATCAGTAGCATTTGGGGGGAAAGGGGGGAAATCAAAAGCATTTGGGGAAAGACTCCCCAGNGGCCTTGGATCAGTTACTACTGCCTTCACTGGAGATGCTTGCCATCACACAGCTTCCCACTGTCCATAAAGGGCATAGGTGTTAAGACCAAGGTGCATCACCATGACTGTTAGCTCTGCCCAAGGAACACAGAGAAATGAAATGAAAATAAAGTACTCCTGCTACAATATGCAGTGTCTCACAATCACAGCACAACGAGAAGCAGGGCATCTGACTGACTACANCTATCTCCAACCACAAGACACCCCTCCTCCTCTCGCCAGGCAAGTGATACAAAGAGGAAAAGGTTAAACAGCACACAGCTTGTGCTCTGTAAAAAGGGCACATAGGAAAGAGGTCACAGCAAGATCTAGGCTGCAGAGCTTNAGAATGTTCAGTTTGTCNACTTAATTGACCTTCTTGGCTTGAGCCAACTTATATTTTTTATTTCATAATCCCATTTATATGAAATGCACAGAAATGTTGGAATTGGAAGGATATTGTTTCAGTTCAACAAAGCCATATATAATAAACCAATAACCGTGGCATACTAAATGAGGAACCCCAGGAAATGTTTCCTCTAAAATCAGGAAGGAGACATTGATGTTGACTCCATATTTTGGCCATGTAGCACTTGAAATTTTAATGAGGACAACTGGGCATGAGAATTGTACCAACTCATCTCAAAAACAAAGTACAAATGGCTGGTAAATAAGTAAGTCAACATCACTATTTTTAGTCCCAGTGGGCATGCAAGCCAAAACTACAGAACTGTGGCAGTATTTATATACAAAACAGGGGTTCTAACAGGAGAGTTAAGAATTCTATTTATTTTTTTCTTTTTGCTTCCTATCATGCACTTTTATTTTTTTTTCATTCATTTNCTTTTATTTTGTGTACNTTTCCTGAATATGTGTGTGTATATCATGTGCCTGGTGGGCCCACAAAGGNCAGTAGAAGGCATTGTGGCCCCTNGAACAGGAGTTAGAGATGGGTGTCAGCTGCCATTTTGGATCTGGGAACTGAGTGCCAGTACTATGCAAAAACAACAAATTAGAAGCTTAGAAGCTGAGCCATCTCTCTAGCTCTTCAACCAATTATTTTCAAAGATGAAAGTTTGAGAAACCTAAATGTCTTTATTNCTCATGGAGTGTCTGTCCTTGGGTTTAGGAGGTTCAAACAAATTTGAAATTTTCAGATTTCTTTTGAAAGAATGAAATGATGAATAAGAGTAACAGANAAAGCATTAAGAGAAACTCCAATCTATAAATTTTTCTTTAAAGTTTATTGTTAAAGAACATTTAATCTAACTAATATTTATATTTTGCTGTGGCTTTAGCTAAAATAAGTAAACTTTTATTAAACATCTCTAAGTATGTCTCTGTCTTATGTACATGATATAGGATGATACATCTTTT
>LZPO01035340.1:50738-62249 GCA_001675575.1 Neotoma lepida
AATAAATAAATAAATAAATAAATAAATAAATAAATAAACTATTAAAAAAAGAGCTAGTGGGACAAGCGTAAGATAAGCCTGAGCACTCATAACTTAAAAAAAAGAAAAAAAGAAAGAAAAGAAATAAAGCTCAGCACTCAAACTTGCCAAATGTCACAGTGAAGCCTGTAGATGTGGAGATTACAGTCATTTCAGAAACAGATAAGGAGACTTAACAAACTTTGGGCCAGCAGCAGGCCCCAGACCATCTTCTAGAGAGTCCTGAGTTGTTAGGATCTTCATTAACCCAACAAGAGGCTCCAGTCCAGCTTTCAGAGGGTCTGGAGGAGGTAGCACCTCCATTAATCCAACAAGAGGCTGCAGCTCCAAATCCAGAGCTCTCTCAGGAGTTAGAACCTTCATTATCTCAACAAGAGCCCTTAGCTCCAATTCCAGAGCTCTCTGAGTTGTTGGAACCTTCATCAACCCAACAAGAGGCCCCAGATGAGATTTTAGAGCTTCCTGAAGACCTTGAAACTTCTGGTAGCCAGCTAGAAGCTCCAGCTCTCCCTACAAAGCCCTGTGAAAGTCAATCCTCCAGTTGAGCAAGAGGCTCCAGTTCCAACTCCAGAATCCTCTATGCATAATGTAGTTGAAACTCCAGCAGCAACAATTCCACATCCCAGGAATCAAGTCAGGATAAAGTTCACCACTATACTTTGCCTACGACTGCAGTCAAACCTGTAGATGTGGCAGTTACAATAACTCCTGAGCCTTTTAAGGAGGCTGAAATGTCTCCAGTTCAGGAGGAGATTCCGACTCAGACTCCAGGTCCTCTTGTGCAAGCTGAACATAATCCTAGCCTGGAGGAGGAGCAGCCAGCTGAACTTTCTGAATCTCCTGAGGAGGCTGAATCATCTGAAAGTGGTCTGGAATCCCAAATTCAGCTGCCAGAGGAAGCTGAGGAAGAGCAGGAGGAGCCTTCTCCAATCCAGGAGGAAGTCCCATCACAGCATCCAGGCCTTCTTCTGGAGGATGAGTCTTTTCCCATAGACTAGAGCAGCCAGCTTAACCTTCTGAGTTTCTTGAGGAGGAAGGATTAGGTCCTGAAAATCAGCCAGAAGCCTTAGTTATACCTGCAGAGCTCCCTGAGGAAGCCAAGCAAGCCTCCAATTGAGCAAGGAGCTCCACTGCAAGCTCCAGAGTCCCCTGTTGAGAGTGTAGTTGAAATTCCACCAGCTCACCAAGTCCAGCCAACTCAGAGTGAAGGGCACAATTATCAATTGCCACATGGTACAGTTAGAACTGTGGATGTGGCACTTACCATAACTTCAGAGCCTACCAAAGAGACTGAATCTTCTCTGGCCCAGCAAGAGTCCCCAGTGCATTCTCCAGAGAATACTGATGAGATGGAACATTTTCTCAGTGAGCAGGCACAGCTGGCTCAGCCTTCTGAGCTGGAAATTTCAACTCAATCCTCAGAACATGCTCTAATCCAACAAGAACAAGTCGCTCAGTCTTCAGAACATCATGAAGTGACAGTTTCACGTTCAACTCACCATTCAAACTTATCCACTATAACTGTTATAGTTGCAGATATGCAGCTTACCATAACACAAGGACACACAGCAGAGGTGGGACCTCCTCCAGTGCATCATGAGGCTCTAGCTAATTACAGTCCCAGAAAAGGATATAAGCACTTCTCCAACCCAGTATACAGACCCAACTGTAACTCCAGAGCCTTCTGAAGGGGTTGAACTCTTCTCAAATCAACAGGAGGCTCCAGTCCAATCTGAAACTATTCAGTATGAAAAGCCTTCTCTAAGCCAGCAGGAGGACACAGATGAGGATTCAGAGCTCCAGGAAGAAATTGAACCTTCTTCAGCCAAGCAGGAGATCCCAGTGCAACCTCTAGACCTCCCTCATGAAACAGTAGTTCAATCTCCAGCACACCATGAGGCAACAGGTTCTGATCTGGTTCATAGTCAAGTTCNTCCTCCAGCATCACACAATGTCACAGNTAAGCCTCCAGAGTTGATTAATGAGGTTGAAACTTCAAGCCAACAGGGGTTTGAACCAGGTGCTTGGTGAGGTCCCAGTTGTGGATGATCCTGGCTGGAATTACTGAGGCATCATCTTGGTGGCAGAAGTCACAATAATATAGGCCAGAGAAGGCATAGAGCTTGGGTCATACAAAGAAGAAGCCAATTTGACATGAGCAGCCTGCGCAGAAGCAGCCCTGGGAGTCAAGGTCCTTCTTGGTGGGATGGCCACAAGGTATTGTAGCAGGAAGCCATTCTCCCTGGTGGCAAACTTCAGCACCTCCTGACAGTTTTCATCAAGACTTCCCCCGAGTATCACAGCCTCCTCAGCTGACTCCAAGTAAGACGCCAGCACCTTTCAGACCAGGTCTCTCCACAGGGCAGCCTCCTCAGTGTTCTCAGCCTGCAGTTTCAGGATGGCTTTGGCCATGATGATTTTGAAGAAGGCTGGGCCCCCAAGGTCTGGCAAGATGTCTTGGATGGTCTCCACTCCATGGCTATNACTTAGCATCTTCTCATTGTTTCTCACATGGAAATATTTTAGAGACTCCAAGGACAGGGAAAAAATACAGGGGACCCAGGTCCGATCTGCATACAGGTACAAAAAAGGGACTCTTTGATAGCATCTGGCTCTGGAACCTGGGCAGATGNNCAGTCTAACTGCATGCNCTGGGCACCTGCAGGCTCTGGGAGCAGGGCTGAGTAAGGGGGGAGGCTGTCTGGTGGAGCCTCTAGGGCATCCTCAGGTTGGTCTGGGTACTGGATATTCATCCACTCATCCTCCTGCTGAGGACGCACCTTCTGCAGAGCCTCCCGAACACAGTCAANCCAGTCCTCAGCCTCATTCTGGGAGGAGGCATGCAGTGCCAGCTTCTTGCCAGAGAAGACCAATTCAAATCATCCATCACTGTGTGCTGGCCCCACAGCCTCACATCGTAGCAAGGAGCAGCTTTCCACACAGGTGCGCTCCTCTTCATTCAGGTAGAGGCGGAGTTCCAGAGGGGACAGCTCACAAAAGAATTCCTTCCAGATGCCCATGACCCCTCACCTGGCTACTGTGCCCAGCTTCATGAGGCCCCGGAATGGGTTAGACAGGCCCATCTGCCTCCAATGCACCACACGGAAATTTTTATGATCTTGTGTCAACACGGCTGCTGGGGCTGCTTTGGCATTCCTGCAGCGGGGTGAAGGCACACATGCTTTGTCTAATGCCCCCAGGGAACAGCTCTTTCTTGGTCCTTGAGAAAAACACCTATAGAGAGCAGGCCTTGACTCTGGAGTCCTTTGCAAAGGAGATGTGGAGAGATCTGAAGCACTCTTGGGAGCATGTTCCTGGGGAGGTTGGCAGAAGTCATCTTCAGAAATCCAGCTGTTGTTTTTCGGACTGGTAGGAGAGGAAACCACAACCTTCAGTCCAACTCCGCCATACTCCAGGGCCTTCTGCTGACCGCTCCCTTGGCCAGCTGTTTCGCCCACAGGGCTAGAAAGCTGCTAGTCTGAAGCGCTCCCTTCAGGGGCAGCTTGGGCAGCTGCACAAGATGCACAAGATGGGCGGCTGCACATCTGGGGTCTCCTGGCGAAATAGCTGATGCTTGCGACCGCCACTTGGGGTCCCAGAGGATATGTGGGCAGGAAGGAGCTCAGCAGGCTCCTCAAAGCGCAGATGTGTGCTGGTAGCTAGGCTGTGGAGGGAGAGAGGGGTCTGGAGCGTGGACGTCCCTGTCTCTTGTTTTGGTCTGCTGCTTGGCACAGAGTTTACTGTTACTTGGCTTTGCTGAATTCTGACAACACCCTGCGTCTCATTACATGTTGCTTCTTGGGCGGCTGGCTGGCATCTGGGAAAATTTTCTTAATAAAAAAAACACAGTTAGGTTTAAAATGTGTCAGGACTGAATGTGCACACTTCTTTTTCTTGTCCGTATTCCCTAAATAATAGAGTACGGCCATTATTTACACAGCATTTACATTGCAATACGTATTACAAAAAATCTTCAGATAACTTATATATTAAAGTGGAATTTGCATGGGCTGTATGCAAATAATATGCTATTTTATACAAAGGATTTAACCATCCATGTGTGGAATTTGATAGCTAAGGAACATAATGAGGGGCCTTGGAACAAATCTTTTTTGAATATACATGNTGAATGCATTGAGGTCTTTTAACTTGATGAAACCCTGCATCTCCAGAGACATCATCCAAGCTCCACTTGCTAGCCAGAGAAATTCAGGCCAATCTGCCATACCTCAGTTCCACTCTCATCTTTGTCATGGCCAGGCTTCTCTATGTGCCTTTCAATTCAGATTCCCTTACAAGCTTTGATGTGTCTCAGCAAGGTTACAGCACACTGCCTCCTCAAACCCTTTTTAGTTTCACTGTGGCTGTCCCAACAACCATGTTTTCCAAGATTCTTGCAAGTTCTGATTTATCATTGGGGGAAGAATTTATAACTTGTATAGTTATTTTATAAGTCTCTTTCTGTTGCTGTAACAAAATAACTGAGGGAGAAAAATAAGGAGCAAGTGTTCATTTGGGCTCATGATTTTAGACATATTTAGGTTTTGATTGTTTGGAGCTATCACTGGAAGACAGAGCACCATGGTGGTGGAGACTGTAGCAGAGGGTGATGCATCCATGATGCAGCTAAATAGCAAAGAGATAGACAAGAAGGGGCCTAAGACAGTGTATAGTCCTCAAAGGCAAGTTCCCAATGACCAACTATTTTAACTACATCTATGTTTCCACTATCTTCCAGTACCGTTATATTTCAAATGCATCAATCGATGAGTCAGAGCCCTCAAAATGCAGCCACTTCTCAAAGACTACACTGTGAACATTGCTGCATTGTAGACCAAATCAACACCTCAGCCATTGGGATACATTTCAGCTCTGACTCATAGCTCGTAGAGCATGTGTAAAATATTGGAAATTAGCCTCCAGATTGTTTAGACCCTGAGCAGGTGCTGTTGCTTCTTTCTAGTCACAAACTCTACTATTCATACAGAAAGAGAACAAAAATCCTCCTTTGAAGGGACAGCAACTGTCTACATAAGTTCCTTCATCTGTATTCAGTGGGGATTTGGAATTGTTTCCTTCCTTCCTCTTTCTCATCAGACTGCCTTTCATTACTGTACTCAAAAACTGAGATCTACATTATCTGTCCTAAGGAAGCCATTGCTTTTTTTTTATGTCTTTGATGTCATCTACTCCAAAGCCTACCACTCTGGTAGTTAATTGTCTGCCTGATCATCTCCATTTAGACAAGCAAGTGTAATCAAGTATCAGTGAGAACCAGAATCTCAGGAAGAAACTACATCAGAAGTATTAATAGTATTAATAGTGGCCAAGCCTAGGGGCATACATGTTTAATTACTCTTCTCTGGAACTTGGAGTAGGAGATCATAAGACCATGGAAAGCCTCGGCTACACTGAGAATTCCATGTCAGTCTGGGTACATACAGTGAGTACAGATCTCTTTCTCTGTATCTCTATCTCTGCCCCGCCACACACACACACACACACACACACACACACATATCCCAAATATTGATGGTTAGATATGGTTTTAGAGACAACATAATAACAATGAACACTCTCAAGATGAACAAGATGGCTAACTAAAAATCCAGGTGAATGGAGAAAGTAAAAGATAAACTTTGAAAAATTACTCCAGCTAATTACTGTTAAGACCTGGCTCCTGTTCCCTTAGGCTAGAAGTCCTTGAGGCTATGAGCATGAAGAATGACAGGAAACAGAAGAGGAAGACACCTGTGCCACTNCCTGAAGAGCTCTGCCCCAAACCTACAGCCTGCCACACCAAATCCTAATCATAACTCCAACTTGCTCATCCATCATGCTGGAGAGTTAACAGTACTCCACCCAAAAGAATCCAACACTTTTGTNCCCTTCNTCCCCTTATACCTNANGGCTTCATTCTTATTTCTTTGCTTGCTGTGGCTAGAAATAATAAGATACATTTAACCAAGTTGTTGGGGTTTTTTGCCTGCCCCTCAATATTTTCCCTTTTCTTCTGTAAATTCCAATTTTTAGTCACTTTTAATCAGCTGACTCAACCCAGGCTATAGAGAACTGCTGAAGGAGATCATATTATTGTACAAAAATCATAGTCCATAAAATGGATACTTAGAGGGTGGGAGAGGACACTAAGTAAGTTAAGTACATGCTTTCCAAAGCATTTTCTATCTCAAGGATTCAAGTTAGCCTTTCAGGGANTAAATACAAAGGAATCTGAATGGCGGGAGGCAGAGCCTGGAGAGTGGGAGGGAAGAGTTCAGAGTCAACAATCAACTACTCTGAGCCATAAAATCAGAAAGGCATTGAACATTTAGAAGGAGAACAGGCCCCATAAAGAAAACAATGCCTCTTAGTAAGCATATTATCTGCAACAAAGCAAAACAAATTTTCGAGCATCTTATTGAAACTGCTGGGGAGGGAAATTGTGAAAAGACTCTACCGAGTGAGGGATAGATGATGGAAATTAATAACATCATAACATGGTGCTCATCATTACTAACTTGGGACATGTAAAATATCATTGATATGACCTTTATCTATCACAGTGGTGCTTTTCACTTTGTTCACGGCCNTGCAATGTGATGGGGGAGCTTAACTGCTGGTTGAGGAGCTAGGCTCTGCTCTGCCCCTCATTAACTGAAAGGGCCCTGGAAGGTTCCTATAATCCCTTATGCCTCTGTTATTTTAGTTTGAGACTAAACGCTTCTATTAGTATTTCTCAGATCATTGTATCTAGTTTACCAGAATCAGGTATAGTCACAGGGATTCTTTCACATATTTTAATGCATTTAATTTTCAAGACAATCATGCACAGAGTTATATTTCCAGATGAAGAGACTAAGGCACAGATGAAAAAAATGATCCAAGGGTTANAACCTAGCTATNGGACAATAGTGTGATGTTTTCCACTGGCTATATGAATCCATNATGCCTTTGACTCAGATTTGCTGTCTCCCATATGGCTATTGGAATGCAGACTGTAAACTAAGATCTCTATTCCTTTACCCTCCCTTCTTTGTCCTCTCCATGTTTCATCAATGTAGAAGAGGGGAGGATGCATGTCACAGGCTAGGACAGAACCACAAAATGACTTCTCTGTAACACTCTGCCTANAAGTTTAGTCAAGAAGATGAAAGGGATGAAGGGCAGCAGGAGTAGAGCCAGGTAGGCGTGGCTTCCTATGTGCAAAATCCCAAGCAAAGTTTAAATTGAAAAAAAAAGGAATAGAAATTAAAAGACTTAGCCAAGAGACTAAGAGAGTAATTAATAGAGATAGGCCCTGGAGAAGGCAGAAAACACAGATGGAAGAATATACAGAATGTAGATATCACACTGCAGAGGTCTGAACACACAGAGGATGTGGGAAACTATAGATAAGCTTAGAGGAGAATGAAAAGCAAATTGAATTATTTCACTCATATTGACCTTTCATTACTCAATAAATATTTGTTGGGCCAATGAATAACTTCTATGTTCTAAAGGGAAAGGCTGTCTTTTAATTTCTCAAGTACTCTTAACACAGTTCTCTGTGATCTGACACTTCATTAGTACTTCTGGAGAAGGCAGCTGCTGCTGTGAATNGTCTCAGCATCAACCATTAATTCAGTTGATTCTTTTAAAAACCACATTGACCTATAATCTTTAAACACAAAAAGATAGAGCTGGAAGGATCCTTAGAGAACCTCTAATAAGGTAGGCACAAATAAGTACAAAGTGAGGCATTTGTCTGAAGTCTGGTGTGCTTGTTCCATAGTGTATAAAAAATGAGATGTGCTTCCCAAATGCAAGTGTTCCCAAATCAGGGTATCAGGAGTTCCATGTCAGCATGGACTGCATAGTGAGTGCAAGGAGTGAGAGAGTGGGGTGGATTTATGTATTTAGATTTATNTTCTATCATACCAGTTATGAGCTAGCTGGAGGTGAGGGCTCATCACTCTCTGGACAGAGAAGTTTATTAATNTTTAGATCCCCTTCCAAATTCTGCAATCTGTTATGTGATGTTTCTATGTTTGCATAATTAACTTTTAAAAAATTCACCTCACTGGGTATTGGTTCCCAAGCTTTGGCCTTGTTATACTTTTCCTAAAAGTGTGATGAAAGGATTGAAAGGTGTCAAGGGAGCCCAGGTATTACAATATAGGACATGGCTTCCTGTGTGGGAAATCTCAAGNAAAGATTAAACTGAGGAAAAGAAGTGTGTGCAGATTAAAAGACTAAGCCAAGAGACTAAGAGAGGGACAACTGAGCTGCATTTCTAGGCAGACTGATAAGCAATTGAATATGTGTTATCCATTGGAGTTTTCTACTCATGGAAAGAAACTGAGGCACCAGTGAGTTTGGTGTGAGCTCTCATTTTTTCATTCCTTATTGTCACCATTTCCATATTCTTTGATAAGCATATGGAGTAAGGAGATTGTAGTGTGAAGATCCCAGTGGCNTGGACTGTGACATAGGCAAGCAAGAAAATGTTAATGAACCATCCAGAGGAAATCTTTGATTACACAATACATTAGTCAGATCCACACTTAGATTACTGTGATCAGTTCTGGTCATCACATTATGAAATAAAATATTGAAACACTTGACAATGCAAAGAGAAGGAGATGAGCTTGATCTTCTGCTGTGATTATATTGTGTTAATGACTTCCAGCCCCATTACTGGTTCCTGCACACTATTACCAGGAAAAAAATGGACTAATACAGTGAGAAGGAGGCAAAAGAGGAGCTATGTGGCTTGTTCTGAATGTTTCAAAGGGCAAAAAAAAAGACACTTTAAATTTTTTTTTATGAATAGTTCCTGCTTTCTAATCAGGATGAGATGATTTATTAATGCATAACCTTGTAAACTTGAAAATTATTTATTCAAAAGAGAAGACAAAATTGTATCACTCAAAAATTTAGCCAAAGATGAACAAAAGGGAAGGAAAGAAAGTCAAGGAGAGTTGAAAAATAACTTCTTTTTGTATGACTTGTCAGGACTTAATTTTACGTAATGATGGGGCAGAGGAATCTTCTTAGTTATCATAACAAACATGTATGATATTGTGAGAAGTACTATACTTGTCTTTCATTATTCTTTACTTTCCTGGGCTGTGATTGAATTGTGAATTAAGTATCTCCACATCTTCAGGAACAAACAAGGAGGCAACAGTACTGGCCACAGATGCAATGGGAATATGCCAAATGCATATGTTATTCAAGTAATCTGATTCAGACCCTGCAGAAATTCCCACTCTAATCACTATTAACTCATAAAGGCTCACGGTGCCATTTACTTGTGCTTTTCACATTTGTCCTACCTGATTTTAGGATATGAAGAGATAATTCCCAATTTGGGGCATTAGACAGGGAACATGTAATTGTATACTGTTTGCATAGTAAATTATATGTGAGCAAGCTTGAGAACCTCCAGTCCCACTGCTGATGCAGAGATGTTAGGGGAGAAAAGACATCACACCTACACACAGTAACAGCAAAAGTCTGCACCAACACAAATGAATAGCTTCTTCTAAATCCAACAAAACTGAGAACACAGGCCAAGAAAAAAATCAAGATCTTGTCAGCCAAGGAGGAATTGGGACCCAAGTGTTTGCTTATGGGGAAGACACCACAAAAATGGTCCAACATTCTACTAGAAAGTTTTGATGAATTGATAAAGGCTAAGAATAGTGAGGAAGTACTGAGATCCCTCTGGGAAGAACACACAGAAGGTTAAAGTCTCCTCCAGAGGTCCTATCTGCTGTTTTTAGAAAAATGAGGTGAGCCAAAGAAGGTTTCCCTTTTGTAGTAGGACAGGCCCGTAGGGTTGAGGAAATTGACTNAAATGAGTTGCCAAGNNATACAAATAATGTACTTCCTTATGAACCAACTTGGAATCTGCCTGAGCACCTAGCAAATGGCACTATCAGAGTTCCTGATCATGCCCATCCAGTGAGGGATGACCACACAATACCACCAGATTGGGACATAGCTTGGGTGCTGGCTATATAAGGGTATATAAGATCTTCACCATTATTGAATAAATGAGTTTGCTGTTTGCCTTCAACTGACTTCNGGTGTCTATGTCATTGATGCTGTGCCTTCTTGCCCCTCCCCTGAGGGAGCTGTTAGGATCCAGCAACATCTGACACCTGAATGTGGAGCTTCTGTTACTTTCTCTTTCCTGGGGCAGATTCTGATCTTCTCCCTTCACTTGTGGTGCTGGACAGTGCCCCCCAAGATGGTATGTTTCAGTGAGAAGGCCCCTCAGTGTAACATTATTTTAGTCCCTTCTGCAGGTAAACATTGAGACCCCCATTTCTTTCATTCTTTTGTGTTGTCTTTCATGTTTGTCTGCCATCTCATTTGGATGACACATTGTTTTTCTGTTTCAGTTAACCCTGTGCCTCTACATACGGATTGACCCACCCCAGGAGGCAGAACCAAGGCTCATCTCCTGAACACTGTCCTTCATCTGGAGACACCACATGGGCATACAGCTGTGAGATAAAAAGCGACAGAAGTCCCCCCTAAGCACAAGACCTAAGGGTCTGATACAAACTTTCACCCCTGTTGACTGTCATCTTCTCTCTGATTGTTGTTTGCTTGCTGCTTCCCTCTAAAAGAAGGGTAATCTTTTCATTGCTCCCACCACTCCATGTCAGATATCTCTATGATATCTGATGATAAGGAGAACATAGCTGTCAGTTTGGGTCACCCAAAATCTGTCAAGGGGAATTTAACTGTCAGTTTGGGCCAGGGGAAATATGCCAAAGAGAATGCAGCTGTCAGTTTGGGCCACAAGATAACTGTAAAAAGGAGACTGCAGCTACCATTAAGTCATGTGCTGCTCACCCCTCTGTTCTACCACCACTGAGGGTGACTACACTTCCACTGTAGTATTCTTGGGGTGATCTACCCCAGTACTCCCCTNCTTCAGGAGGTGGCTATGCTCCCACAGTGCCAGGCAGCTTACAACCCTCACATCCTGTGCCACTGTCAGTCTGTAGGCCCATAGAAGCCTTCCCAGTAATTGTGGGTCCCAAATGCCAATCCCCAGCCNTGGATTCCCACCCCCATAGCTGATCTCTCCCTCATCTGAAAGGTAGCAAATGAGTCAGGCCTAGATTCCCCCTACTTTCAGCAGGTCCTTGCTCAATGATCCATGGCATTACAAACATTTCAATAGGTACCATTTGCTTAAAGCTGTGTTGGAGCCTGTGGTCTATGACAATGAGGCAGAATCCCAGGCTGGGACAAACATCTTACTTAACATCCTGGTGACCTATGATATGCTCATAGGGAGCAGGGAATATATCCATCTTGTGCACCAGACACAGATTGGCTTGAATGCCTATTTTCAACAGGTCTCAGACCTGGTTCTCAAGGCCCTCAGAGTCTGTACTCTGTAGGACCCCTTGAGTTACTATGACTTTCTGGGGTCCTGGAAGACTCAATACCACTGGCATCCCCCCT
>LZPO01035341.1:6688-19528 GCA_001675575.1 Neotoma lepida
GAAATACTACATGGCTAAGGAAAGGAAAAAGTCAAAAGTACAGTCTGGTGCTAATTTACTTGGCATTCAATGTGTCATCTATCAACGTATGTCCACCTGTATCCTCTACCAGGAAATATATAGTCATCGTGTGTGAAGAATATCCTTATTTTTCTTGTGGCTTGTACTCTTTCCAACATGGACAAACACAAAACTCCAGTCTTTTCTAGCAGCTTGCCCTCATGCAGCATCTGTAGAACATGTTAAACATGCACAGTTGATTTTCCTTTCACCTAGCACACTGAAATTAACTACCCATAAGCCCATGTAAGAAAGTTTCACAAGCTAAATTTTAGAAAATACCAAATAACTTGTTAAAAAGTGAACATTCTACCCAGAGTTGTTATCATAGATGATAATGGGTGGTTGAAGTATAGATGATAGATGATAATGGTTGTATAGATAATAGATGATAATGGGTGGTTGAAGTACAGGTAAACTGAATCTGTCAGGGCCCAGCTTCATGAACTCACTTTTTCTTCATCTTNAACTTGTTATATTCACAGATTCCTTCATTCTACTTCTAGCTGATGTTCAGTTGAAACTAAAATTTCTTCATATTACCATCTCTTTTAGCCTCTTGGGATATGGTGCCCATGCACACTCACTTGATATACGTGCCATGTGCCATGTATCTCCCAGATGTGTATAAGAGACAGGGGATATGGTGCCCATGCACACTCACTTGATATACGTGCCATGTGCCATGTATCTCCCTAAGCACAAGGAGTGCTGACACCATCTGAAATCCAGGACTGTGAGCTTACCTGATTTTTTTTTTTTTACCATACCTTGTCTTATCTTAAGCAACTAGGCCATTTATTTATCTCTCTTAGCTTTGTTTCTTGTTGCTATTATACAATAGTCTGGCAAAAGCAACCAGAATGAGAAAATGTTTATTTAACTCACAATTCCAAGTTAAATCCCTCATTGTGGGAGAACATTAAAGGCAGCAGGAACCTGAAGCAACTAGTGATATTATACCCACAGGAGCAGAGAGCAATAAACTAATGGCTCTTTCCTTTTACAGCTGAGAGCCACACTAAGAAACAATGCCTCCACTTTCAGGATAGGTCTTCTCACCTCAGTTTACCCAGCTGTGAAAATCCCTCACAGATATATCTACAAACTAACCTCACCNACACAACCTTCATTGAGACTACCTTTCCAGGAATTCTACATTGTGTCAACAATAAAAGAAAAACAAAAGCTCTTTTTCTCTNCAATTTTAAATTTACCTATTTTCTACTGATCAAATGATTCCTTCTAGAGATAAATATGTATATTTTCCTCATTTAAAAAACCTCCAGCTTACTGTGCCTCCCCCCCTCCCAAGTACTGTCTTCCCTCAATCGTCTACTGACTGGGAGATCGTTCTCTCCCTCACTGTGTTAATCAGTGTGCTCATCCTAAAGTCACAAGCAGACTCTTGATTGCTTCATACAATAAACACATATGTGTGTTTGCCTCATTTTTTTCTATAACAACTGTCACTTGGAAAACCACTGATTCTTGAATCTCATCTACACCAGCTCCATGACATCCCTCCTGATTCCCTGCTCCTTCTGGGAGCCCTCCAGGTCTCCNTGTTTGGTTCATTCCCAACATATTATATCCCAGAAACATCCCCAGCCTCTCTTTATTCATGTTACTCCAATGTATTGGGTGTTGCTGAAACACAGTGGAATGATTTCAAAATCAGATGGTGCCTGAGCCTCTACTTCCAAAGAAATTGGCATTCCAGGGAAAGTCCAAGACATTTTTAATAAGTTGAAATATTAGTGTTCTTAAATGCCTCCTTCTGATATTTTTATTCATATGAAATCCTCACTAACAATTTCTATATTTATATCCTATAAATATGAAGAATCATCATAGATCTCTCCATTAAACTAAAATTCCACACATTTATTCTCTCCAGGAGACACCCATAAAAATGACAACATTGACCACATCAATGTTTTATAAATCCTGTCCTATCATCTCCCACCCAATCATTTGAATTTCAATTTCCTGAAGACANCTTGNTTCCTCCGTTTGCTCTGTTCATCCCTGTCAATATCTTTAGCTCAGGTTTTTTCTCTGTTTTATTTGTCCATTTTCAGTAGCCTTTTGGNTGGCATTCTTTTCCTTCAGTTACTTTCCTACTAAAGTCTTACCTCATTAGTTCTCTAATTTTTTCAATGGTATTCCATTGCCTATAATTAACTTATGAATGTCTATAGCTTTGGCTGCTAGACTACAGATCTCCTTTTTNGGGATCATCTCCCTCCTACCTATTCCGTTCCTCTCTTTACCTGTGTAGCAGGCCAGGTATCCCCAGCTTACTACTTCTTTGCACTTTAGTACAAAGTGTTCTGTACAAAAAAGAAGACTACCACCTGGGTACACATAAACAATGAAGGATAATATCATAGTTCTCTCTTCATCTTGCTCCAGCAATCCTATGTAAACCTCGAAGCCCCTGATTGGCTCAAACTCCCCAAGCCACATTGACAGCACCATAAGGCTAGTATCTTGAAACTTTTGTACAATGCTTGATAGCAAACCCATAAAAAAAGTTGCTATAACATCATTTGAATGTGTGAAGTGTCTACAGATGGCATCAAAACAATACTAATAGTAAAGAGAGTTTCTGCTTATTTTCTCATTTTATTTGTCCTTGATATAAATACAACTATTTGAAAACTATCACATTCAAGGCTAGCAGTACTTGTAAAGGCACCAAAGTAATACACAAGAAAGCACAACTCACAGGAAACATGTCGTGTTTTGCTTTTTCAATTATGAGTGTTTTTAGTTTCAGCAAGATGTTTAATTTTTATATGCCTCCATTTCCTGATTACCAAAATGAAGTAAATGTTTTTGGTAAATAGTAAGTTCTTCAAAAGTTTATAATATATTATTTTAACACATATAATTAATAAATATCTAATACAAATTTGATTAAAAAATAATAGCTGATTTCAAACAAGAAACTCAATGTTTTCATCTTCTAGAGATCCAAACTGCCAGATGTCTGTTTGAGTTGGTTTGTCTTATCCTTTAAACATCAAACTTTATGTAGTTTAGGTTATCTTTGATAAAAATCCTTGCTTTACTCAATGCAAGAGGAAGAGGAAGATTCCTAACTTATNGATGAAAATAAGAATAAAAAAATCATTTCTAAACAGGGCCACTCAAAATCAGAGAAACAGAAGACAGAGGGTTTTGTTGTTGTTGTTTTACTTTGCTTTGTTTTATTTTGGAAAGATCTACCCTGTGATCACAACCCTGGTTTACGAGGAGACATTATGTGGTCACGATTTTCTACTCCCATAACTTAGTCTGTAGATGTACATGGCATGGAGGGTAGTAAGTTCTGGGTTATTTGGAACCAACACTTAAAATGTAGCCTTCATCACTGGGAGACATGTTCACATATTTTAAAAGCTTTCTCTATATTTAATGGAGAGGTGGCTCAAGGTTAAAAGAAATGGAAAATATTCAGAAGGGTGAATCTTTTTTAAAGTACTTTTTGACCTTCAGGTTGGAAAAAATGGATGAGAGCTTCATAAGTTAGAACCTTGGCTGACCTGAAAATATGATCATCTCACTTGCAAGTACACAAAAAGCTAAATGCCATTCAAATTAATGTTTGGAAAACACAATTGCAGATACACCTTTGCCATTCACATGGTTTTCTGTTGCTTGACAGTATTGAAGAAAACACTAGCAAACATATCAATCATTATAATTAATAAATCAGTGAAATATTAGTTTTCAAAATGTCACAAATTGACATAGTCTGTCAACTACAGAATAATTCTATTATTTTAGGTTGCTGAAAAAGAAGCTTTTAGGTTATGTAGTTGTTTAATTTACCAGATATTTGTGTGTTCATAACCCATTTCTAATAATTTCAGAAATTAGCCTGATTCTAGATTTACAGTTATTTTGTAATGTCTCTGTTCACATCACACATGCAGGGCCTGGAGAAGGCCAGGCTTTGGCTTGTCTCCCTGGCCTGGCATTCTCTCCACTCTTACCTTCTATGATGTAGACACACTCTCGGTCAGGGGGGTACTTGCTGGGATAATTGGGAGAAGTAAAGACACCTCCCTCTGCATGCTTTGTCCAAGTTCCACACTGCACTGACTTCTGTGTTTCTGACGTGATTTGTTTTTCTATAAAATAAAACAAATTTTTAAAAAGAACCATCATCCAATATTTTATAACACCAAAAATAGAGAGGATATTCTCATAATATCCATTAGTAAATTAATTTCAAGATAGTCTTTTCGTCAAGGCCAGTCTATTACACACTCTATGAGATGCCCAGCTCTTCTGGAATGGGTATGGTAAAATAGGAAAATGCAAAATAATTAAACATTAGCATTTTTTTCAACAAAAAAAATAAAAAACAAAACACACCTGTGCCTTTCTTGGTTGCTCCAGAGGAATGGAGGATGGTTAAACTTGCTATAACTGAAACAGAAAAAGAACAATTATAAATTTAAAATTCACACCCAAAATGACCAAACCTTGTAAAGCCATAAGACAAGTTACAGGTAAGATGATACCAAAATAGAATAAGTCTATCATTGTTAATCCTTACNAAGGTAACTCAGAACTTGGAAATCTAATTCAAAATGTTCTAAGTAAAATGTAGGACTGGCATAAGGAAGTACTTCCTATTCAGAATGGATGAGACCCAAAACTCTTCAAAGCTATGGACAATGTTACACTCTGCAAATGTTACACAGACTGCAAGGAGATTTCCAGGTCTCTCTGCAGTCAATGACCCCTTGCAAGAGCTCTGTCAGCATCTTTAGAGGAAAATGAGGGCCACAAGTAGAAGGAGGAAGGAAAAAGCAANGAGCTAAATCTCCATGATCCACCCTAACATACTGCCAATAAGCTTGAATTGTAGCGTGTAAACAGTTCTGCAAAGCCTATGACAGGTGGGGTGAAAGTGCTAGAGAAAACAGATCAAAGTGGATTGGTCCAGGCATTGAAACAGAACTACCCGAGGAGTTTTGTTTGTTTGTGTGTGCTAGTTTAGCTTTTGATTG
This sequence comes from Neotoma lepida, assembly GCA_001675575.1. Classification (NCBI taxonomy): domain Eukaryota; kingdom Metazoa; phylum Chordata; class Mammalia; order Rodentia; family Cricetidae; genus Neotoma; species Neotoma lepida. The sequence continues at coordinate 11,782 of LZPO01035341.1, forward strand.
TTTGTTTAAAAAAACTAACCAAACTACCAACTAGCCCTGTTTGTGACATTCTCCAGCTGCAGATTTCATCATCTCTAACCTGAACTGTGATTCTAAATTGCCTATCATCCAGTAACAGACAACATTTTTGAAAAGGGGGATTACTAGAAGCATCCATGGAGTCAGTTCAGGGTCAGGGACTTTGGTCTGCCACTGAGCAATAAGTCTGCAATGCTGTGAGGACATAAACTTCTGTTTACTTCTTCCTTCACTCAAAAATGTCTAGAGAAACCTGAAACTANAAAAGTGTTAAAAATANGTCTGGTCTTGGTAATAACTGACATTTCTTCTGTTTCATTTTTATTATTTATTTTGACCAATTACATAAAAACTCTTCCTTTAAACATTTCCACCTGAAACTAATTTAGGGAAAGAAAGTGGGGGCATCAATCAGCCATCTTACCTAAGGTACATCATTATTCTCAGAAAAATTATCTGGTTCTTGGCATTAAGTTTCCAGTAATTATCAACCTCACTACTTTATACTTTGGCCAGGTCATCCATCTACTCCTAAGATTCAAAGATTGGTTTTGTGTGTGTGTGTGTGTGTGTGTGTGTGTGTGTGTGTGTGTGTGTGTGTGTAGATCTCTCCTAACTTGCTGTAATTCTGTAACTCCCTCCCCCACCACAGGCACAAAGATGCTCCAGGCATATCAGTGTGTACATTTGGCCTTTTTACTCTGCTTTTCCTATTTTGATGGAATCAGAGGACCTGTACGGTGTTGAACTCGTATATTAAGAAGATCTCTTAACAGAGTGGCATAGATTTAGCCCACCAGTCCTTGCTTCATAACATGACATTCCCACCACACATTTTCTGACATTGCCTTTAATGACTTCTGAACCTGTTTGTCTCCACTCTTCCCCACCTCACCTCCACCCTTTACCACACTCCGAAGCAGAATTAGAGCTTTAGGGGCCAAGGCTGGATGTCCTTTACAGGAAACCCCTGGATTCAGGTGTGCACTAGCTTACCTGAGGAATAGAAGGTGGGCCTGTGAACCCCTGAACCCCACAAAGGAGGACTATTTCTTCTTGCCCAGCAAAGATCAATCCTGCTACCTCCCTGTGTCCACCTGCATCCTCTCGGAGGCCCAGCATCTCCCGCACGTGTCTACTTTTTAAACTACATGTTCCTCTGGACCACCCAGAGATCCTGCCTATGGAGAAACGGTTTTCCCTGACCAACTCTGAGGTCCAGCGCCACTCTGTGCGCCGCCCCCGCCAGGCTGTATGATGCTGCAGTACTGAAAGTTTACATCTGCCCCAGACTCCAAGGGACTGCGGGGTCTGGTTGGAGTGGTTGGCAGGGCTTTTCCCAGCGCATAGGGCCAAGAGGCGAGGTGGCAGCACCCCGGGAACAGACTGGCACTGCTGGAGAGGTACTCACTGTGAAACAAACTGCGTCCATAGATCATGTCTGTGCGTTACACCAGAGGCTCCGATCTCCACTAATTCCATTTAGAAACGGGGAGACTTCGTGGGTAGGGAGAGGATGGAGTCCAGAGATTTTAAATATGCAAACCACGGGCAAAATACAGTGGGGGGAAAGCGAGAGAGGAAAGAAAGCGATCGCGATCGGAACTGTTCTATCTTCCGCCCTTGGCTGGCTCTCGCCCTCCTTTGCTCTCTCACCGCCTCGAAGCCAGCATCTCCACCATGACGCTCTCATCACACCCGGGCGCCGACCGCCACCATGAGCACTGCCGCCGGCAGCACCCTCCTCCTCTGCATCATCGCCGCCGCCGCAGCTGTCAGGAGGACGCGGCGGGCAGTCGGCGCGCGGGCGGCGGCAGGCGCGGGGCGAGCCCCGGGGCGCCCAAAGCCGGGACCCGATCTGGACCGGGCAGGAGAAGGCGCAAGGCGAGGACCGGTCCCGACCGACGGCAACAACTGTGCGGGCGACAGCGAAGGCGGCGGCAGGGGCTTGCTCAGTCGCCAGTCTCATCCACCAGGAGCACCAGGTCCGAGCAGCGCCGCCGGGAGGATGTCCAGCCGCAGCCCTCCTCTCTCCAGCCTTTGGTGGTCTTCTGCTGAGGCATTGAAGGCAGGAGGCAGGGGTCCGTCATGGGCCTGTCTCTTATACACATCTAGATGTGTATAAGAGACAGGGGGAAGGGAAGGGAGGGAAAGGAAGGAGGGGAGGGGAAGGGAAGGGAGGGAGAGGAAGATCAGGAATATGGCAGAGTTACCAAGTGAGCGCCTTAGTCATAGCTCTGGGTTGCATGACCCTCCAGGAAGCCCAAAGCCTGGGTGAGACTGGGCAGCTGAGCACCGCCGGTGCCCCCAGGGCTGGTGCGCGGCGCAATGGGGCGGCGGCGACAGCAAGGACATCACAGCGGCTTGGTTAGTGGGGGAGGGGGAGGGGGTGAGGACCAGGCTGGGCTACTTCCCTCAGCCAGCTCTGGCAGAGGGTCTAGAGGAGCTTTGCAAATTCCCCACTGCATCTTAGTGGAGGACGAAAGGCGTGGAAGGGGGAGGGGCCATCATGCGAAAATGACCCCTCGAGTTTGGNTTTTCACTTTTTAAAGATTTGAAACCACTGTCTCCCGACNCTCCAACTGGAGCTTCCTAGTCCCTTCTTCTAGAGGGTGAAGACTTCACCTTTTAGCCGCTGGTCTAAGATCGGAAGCCCGGCGCTGGAAGAAAAAGGAAAGCGGTAAAAGTTTCACGATTAATCACTGAAGGATATCCTCACGAGAATCCTACCAAATTGCTCCTGTAAAGACGCGGCCCCTTGAAATGTATCTTTCTCGGAATGATACTCCAAACCGTCCAAAAGCAAATACGGATCACCCCACCCCAATACACACAAACGCGCGCGCTGCTCGGCAAACTCAGAGGAGAGAGGAGCTGGTGGAAACAGCAGGAAGAACCCTAATTTGTAAAAATGCGAATAGTTGGATGTGAAATCACTGTAAAAAACGAGGCAGCGCCATGAGGTGGGGGGTGGTGTGGGGGGCTGAAGCTTGCAGCTTTGAGCAGTCACTCCTCCCATGACAGTCCAGCACCTCCTTCCACCTCTGCCCAGAAGCTCTGGGATCGCACACTGACTCCCAGGCTTCTGCTGACCCGGCCTGTGCTGACCACAGCGGTGCAAGCTGGACCTCCGCGGTCCAGCCAGCCCCAGGGAGTGAGCGACCCTCTTGCGCCTGCAGCACTAGCTCTCGCAGACTGCGCCCCAGCTGGGGATCACAGTAGTAGGGAAAGGGAGGGTGGGAAGAGTCACCGTGGCAGACATCAAATGTATGCATGAGGCTGCAAAGACAGGGTCTCCTCAGAGAAGGCCAAGAACGCGGCCTTGGAAAGAGACAGGAGAGCGCTCCAGAACCGGAGNTACAGCCACGCACCTGCTGCTGAGGCTGGAGCCGCCCACGTGGGTGTGTGGGTGTCTGCCGAGTGGGCGTGTATGCAGTGATCATGTCCACAGGTTCTCATAGTGGAGCTGGAGAAGGTGAGGTGAGGCACGCGGGGTGAGGAATAATGAGTGACTCCAGTTTAGAGGGAATTGGCACTCAAATACAAGCTTCTGGTTCCTGGATATGCAGGACTGCAAGTCTTGAATGGGGGGGGGTGGTAAAGAGAGTAAACAGTATCCATTTAGACTAGGTGAGTAGATGTAGCCAAGGAGGCAAGAGAACTAGAGAGAGAATTAGAGCAAAGGAGCAAGAAGAGAGAGAAAAAAGAGAAGGAAGAAGGTAGGAGGGAAGGAGGGAGGGGAAGGAGACAGAGCAGGGAGGGGAGGAGAGGGAAGAGAAGAAGGGAGGAGAAGGGAGGAAGGGAGGGGAGAGAGAGAGAGAGAGAGAGAGAGAGAGAGAGAGAGAGAGAGAGAGAGAGAGAGAGAGAGAGAGAGAGAGAGAGAGAGAGAGAGAAGAGAATGATACTGAAGTGGAGGAGAGAACAGTGTTCCTCCTAAAGGAAACCAATTTCTCTTGAAGTCAGGCAGGCCTGCGAGAGGAGCTATGAGCTTGGAAAAAGGGAAAGCTGTGCCCATGGATGCTGCTGAGCTGGTGAGTCTCTACTACACACCTACTTGCAGATGGACCCTGTGGAATGTCCCATCGGAAGTTCTGTGATTCACATGTGATTCTTGTGCCAATGGGGAGGGGGGGTTTAAGGTGGGAATGGAGGTGGGAAAAACAGATTAGAGACCCTGGAAGCCAGGAAGAAGTCCCCCAACTGTGAAGAAGAAAAAGAAATGTTCAAACAATGATGAGTATGACAAAGAATGACTGTACAATCAGCTTACTGGAAATAGGGTCACCTTTAGAGCAGAGGGTGGGCTTCTTGACAAATGGCAGGTTGCTTGATGATAGTTGGGTATGGAAATTCTTAAGAGGAGATGGCTGTTAGATCCAAAATGTGCCATGTTTATAAAAATGACAAAATTCTGCAAGGAAACTGTGGCAAACATTGGAAGTAGTTTTACAGAAGATTTTACTGCATTTTCAACTGCTAATTNANTACAGGAAAAAAGTTCTGGTTGCATACTAAACTCCCACTCCAAGTACTCTCTTCTTTCCTATTTGTCCAGTTTGTTTGCACAGTCAGGGAAGTGGCTCCTAGTCTGATGGTCCTTGTATCAGAAAGTAGGGTGCACTACATGACCACATATCTAAAGGTCTATCACAGTAAATNCAGAGAGGAAATCCCAGGAAGGGGGGGAGGGGGCAGAAGAAGAGAGGGCCAGGGAGCCTAAGAGTTACCCATGCCTTTGTTATAAGTCAAGTTCTCATAGTGGCCTGCTTAGNTTTTAGTACCTAGGGTACTTGTGGACAGTGCCTAAGGCTGATCATCTTTGCCTCAGCTCCATCCTAGGTGCTAAAGGAAAGAGTATGCACTTCTGACCCCTCCACCGCCAGGAGCTCTCCCCTGGGACAGCAGATGTCCAGGCAATTACTCTGCTCTCCTGGTCCTCTCAGGTTTCAGGGGTTTCTCTTTCCTTGATCCCATTCTATTTCCTTCTGCCCTCATACAGGCATACTCCCACAACCTTCTTGTTTCACAAGCTGGCTTCTCATTCTTAAGAATCTTTGAATGACCACTTGCTGAGCAATGCTACCTCCCTAGTAGGAGCNCAGGNGCTCTTTCTTTTTAAAAAGCTATGGGGAAAAGTTCAGCTTCCGGAAGAGAAGCTTATGAATATGTATAGTCAATTTACAGGGTGTGGTTGTTTTGAAAGGAACACAATAAACTGGTATATTTTTGAGTTTAGTATGGCGCCCTGCCATGATTCTAAAGGATTAGAATTAAAATAGTGAATACTACAGGAAGTAGTAAAGAATTAAATCTTTATGGACCTAGTAAGTGTCTTTGATTGCCTCCCAGCTTGCACCAGCATAACAATAAAGGGGTAAAGAAGAATCCCAAATTCTAACTGATAAGTTGTGTATCTTCACATTGAAATGCAAACATTTCTCTATAATTCTTTATAGAGAACACTACCCCCTCCACACACACATACAAACTTGACCACTACAGATCCCTTGTTAATCACAGCTACTTTACTGGAACGACCTGACCTGCCTTTCTCTTGTTAAAAGGGGTGATGCTACAAGAACTAAGATAGTGTTTATTTTTACTCATTAATTCATCAGTATTCAAACAATATAGTTATATTTGTTCCTTTACCAACTACTGTAATAAAATAACTGACAAATTAATGTAAGCAAACATATATTTGATCTTACAGAGCAAGACTAAAGTCCACCATAACAGGAACAGCATGGTGGCTTGGGGCAGATGGTCACATTGCACCTGTAATCAGAGAGCAGAGAGATGACTGCTGGAGCTCAGTTTGCTCTCCCCTTTCCCCTTTACTCAGTTCAGAAANCAGCACTTACGAGTCGTTCCCCTCTCATTCAGAGTGAGTCTCTTCTAGAAGAGACTCATTTTGGTCTACTGTATAAAAGTATACAGACCATCGTGGTGGGGAAGTCACAGTGGCAGGAGTGTGTGGTGGCTAGTCACCTTGGAAGCACAGGAAACAGAGGGTTGATTCCCAGTTCATCCCACCCCCTTTTATTCAATCCAAAAACCAACCAATGGCATGTTACCACTCATTTTCATGGAGTAGCTTCTTCTCAGTGAAATCTCTTTGGAAACCCTCTAAAAGACATATGCAGAAGTGAAATATCCACTTAAGTTTCTAAGAATATGTTTCAGTCAGTAACACACTTGGTGTACAAGTATGAAAATCTGAGTGTGGGTCCCCAACACCCACCTAACAAAGGCAGGTTTAGTAGAGTAACCTTGTGGCTTCCTTAGCACTGGGTTTGAACAGGGGCTTACTGAACCCCAAGTCTAGTCAATCAATGAGCTCCATATTTGAACCCCTCCATGGATTCTGCATCCCACCTGCCTTCAGGTTCCTGCCTTGTTTGACAATGTGGAATCATAAACCAAATGAAGACTTTCCTCCCCAAGTTGCTTTGGTCATGATGTTTCATCACAGCAATAGTAACCCTAAGTAAGATAAATTGCTTATAAAAAAAAATAAGATTGGGGTTTGGCAAGGTGTTTCTTCCAGTAAAGATGCTTGCTCCATAAGCCTAGAGACCTGAGTCCAGTCCCAGAAACCTGCATAAAGGTAGAAGTAGAGAATTGGCTTCACAAAGTTGTCCTCCTTGGCCTCCACATGTGTACAGTGGCATGAATTATGGAACACATGCACACACAATAAACTAAGCATGTAAGTAACATCATTTCAGCATGTGGTACAAGANTGTATGTAATCCCACCTACTTGAGGTCTGCCTAGACTACATACTNAGTTCAAGACCATCCTGAGCAACTTAGTGAGATGCTATCTCAAAAACAAAAATAACAAGAATTGTGCATGCAGTTCAGTGATAGAGCAATTACCTTGTATACATGGGTCTCAGATATCAATCTGAAGTGTTGGAAAACAATCAAATAAAAACACAAATAAAAAAAATTTAATCAGAGATGGGGACAGGGGCATGAGGAAAAGGGGGAGTTGGAGTAGGTTAACCAAAATTAAGGATATGTGAAAGCCTTATGAAACCCAACTAGTTTGTAAGCCAATTATATATATAATATATATATATATTATATATATATATAAACAGTGTTGCTCCTGGGAGTTGTGAGTTATTAAATGGAAATCTCAGTTCTAGACATGGGTTATTAGGCTATGAGTTATTGATGAGAGATCCCCAAGAAACACCCAAAATTATATAGGTTTCTGCCATTGCTCTTTGTTATCCATCACAAGTAGTTGTAAAGACTCGATTGTGAAGATACCACTCACTTTGACTGCAGGACACAGAAAAATAAGGCTNGAAATGACTGGGAAACTCTACTTGCTGGTTAGTTTTCACAGAGCTAGAAGGTGCTNTGAGGCTAGTGAGGAGAAAAGACATCAATAGTCTTGTTAAGCACTACATCCTGCTTGTTATGACACTGACTTGACAGGCAAGATAAGGCCACTGGTGCTANAGTGGCAAGACTGTACATGGAGTTAACCAACTGCTTCTGCTCTGGGAATGTGTGGTATTTCTGTGTAGGGGCTTTCTCTGTATCATCACNTCACAGGCATTCTCCTGTAAGATGGNTTTTCTAAATAGTCTTGTTAAATAAAACACAGAGACAGAGATGGGGTGAAAGTCTGACAGAGATCAGAGGAATTAGGAACAGCTACCAGACTCACCCTAGACTGCCGCCGCTGCTTCCAAAATGGAGAGAGA
>LZPO01035343.1:0-18463 GCA_001675575.1 Neotoma lepida
TTTTCACGCTTATTTCTTGTTCCGCGTGTTTATTAATAAGACTGGTTAGAAGTTCTTCTTACACTAGCTCTATACTGTGAATATGTGTTGCTCTGATTGGTTGATAAATAAAGCTGTTTGGCCAATGGTGAGGCAGAATAAGGTTAGATGGGACATTCTAACTAGAGAGAGGGGAAGAAAGCAAAGCTCAGCAGACGCTGCTAGTTGCTGCCAGGAGAAGCAAGGTTCTGGAAGGTTACAAGCCACGTGGCAAGTATAGACTTATAGAAATGGGTTAATTTAAGATGTAAGAGGTAGCTAATGAGAAGCCTGAGCCATTAGGCCACAGAGTTTGTAAATAATATGAGCCTCTTTGTGTTTATTTGGGTCTAAGCGGCCATAGGAGCTGGGTGGGTCTGGACAAAACATTCACCTAGAGCTAGTTTTGAACTCTATATTACCGGAGTACATATTGTTTTCAATGCTTCTAAACACAGAGAATTTAGTAGATTTGAATCCTTCTCAGCAGTAATATTTAGAGAAAATACTTACTCTCTCTTTGTTCAGTCCATGAATCTCAGCATGCTTGCCATGAAGGAGAGGTGACTGAAACACAGTCCCAAAGACATGAAGAACAGAACTCTCAACCCAGATGCCCTTGTCCTCAGCTTTTCTACACCACTTACACACTGTACAAGCCAGGCAAGCCCTTTTACTTTCAGTCTCTTTCTAAGTTTCAGGTTTTCCATTTGTAGCATATGGAGAATAATATTCTCTCTAGCACGGTAAACATGAGGTTTAAATAAATTCATACAAAGTGAGAGTTCAGAACAGTATAGCATTTGATATGGAACACAAGGAATGTTCATAATTGCTGTATCATAATTTCAGAGTTCATCTCTATAATTATTTTAAATACGGAGCTCATTCTTACATGTAATACATTGGCCTTTAAGGTATTTGCAAGAGACACAGGATTCATAACAGTTGTTTCATTAATATTTTAGAGTACTACTGGTAAGTTTATTGCTGAGTTAAGTAAATGCTTTATGTAGCTTATGGGGCTCTATGAGATAGATACAATGGTGCTGGACAAATACAATTTATGCTTTAATATCTTCTTGATATGATACTTTATTTAGCCTTTAAAAAAGAAAAGAACTTTACTCTGCTGGGTAGAAGAAAAATGTAGAGTTAGTACATATATTTTTTTTATAAATATAAAAGATTCATTAGGGGCTGTGAATGTGGCTCAGTGGAAGGTCTCTTGGCTAGCAGATGGGAGGCACTGAGATGAATCCCCAGTATTACCAAAAATGGAATAATAAAATAAAATAACTCATTAATTTATTATATGAGTTTTCTTTGATCTGCTACTATTTGCCAAGCACAGTGCTAAATCTGTAGGACACAGGTTCTTAGTATAAATATAAAATGAACTGAAAATTGATCTTAAGTTTGAGATTCCATACAACTAAGAAGACAGTACATATAAATGTGTAGATGGTCCTTAACTGTCTTCAAATTCTACGACTTACATCTTAGTCTGTTTTCCCANGGAGTAGAGTAGGACCTGTGACTTGTTACAACCAATATAAGAAGATGAGGAAGTCATATAATTTAGCTTTCCACAATTCCAGCTTCAAATTCTGAAGTTGACACAATCAATAAAGTACTTTCTGTGCTCAGATTAGATACCAGATCCCATGTAAACTCCAGGTGCTGAGGCATATGCATAGAGTACCAGTGATAAGGAGGCACAGGCGGGGAGTTTGGGGTGATGGTTCTTGCTGGACAAGCCAATCTAGCCAATACAATGGTGAGTTCCAGGCTCAATGAGAGATCATGTTTCAAAATATAAGCAATAGAGGGGGACATGTGAAGTCAATCTCTGACTTCCAAATACACCTTCACCGGGGTGTATGTATGCTTAAAACACACTCAAATCAAAGGCAACACTAAATAAAATAAAAATCCTTGCAACTTCTTCATAATATTCTGCTTATGTCTCCTCCCAGTACTTTTGGTGAAGTGCACTACTATCTGAAAATATGATGAAGCGATGGCTATCACTGCAACAATTTCAACAGCACATGATGAATGAAAGTAGCACCTTGGAATCCTGCAGGAGCTGAATCCTGCTGAACCACATGTGAGCTTGGGAAGGGATGTTCCCCAGCTCTTCCTCAGATAGAACTGACATCTTGAGTGTAGGCTGGACCTTAAGCTAAAATGGATGGAGCTAAGTGCTCCAATTCTTAACTAAAAAAAAAAAACTGATGGAAATAATGTGTGTTGCATCATCAATGCCCGGGTGGTGAGCTATCATAGTCTGTTATAAAACTAATCCATAGAAGTGTAAGAGCCTGTAAAAACGGGTTTTTGCCTAACAGGTGCTCTTCTGTGCTATTACTGTATAACTGAATAAACAGAATATTTTCCTTTACATAGTTTTACTTCATGTGGATTAAGATTCTCAAAAACTTAGAGTCTTTTGATACTCCTAAGTCATGACTCAACTCTCCTCATATTTCATGACCATGCCCCTGTTTTTTCTATAGCAGATCAAAAATGCATTCATCTCCAAACATTGTAACATGGAAGAGCTTTAATAAACTTTACGAAACTTCACTTCTCCTTGTGACCTCATTCGTTGTCTCATGCCTACTTCGTGAAAAACAGCTATGGCAATAGACCTAGTGATTTTGTGTTTTCCATGTCATCTTGGTCTTCTGTATGAGCCTATTGATGTGTCACTCCAAATACTCTGGGTTGTTAGTTATAGGTGGGAGCCTATTCATGGAGAGAATATACTATGAGAATCATTGCATATCTCTCTTCCAACGTGTGTAACTATGTAACTGTTCAATGATAGAATGTGAACATCTCCATTTGTGGATAATCAGATGATTTCCAAAGTGGCTTTATCAACACTGTATGAACATTCACGCTGTCCTTTATTTGCATTAATATTTACAGTGTCAGGATTATTCAGTCTTACCAATCTGTTAGGGGTATAATTATGTAAACATGTCTTGCATTTTTGTTTTCCTAATTACAACAGAGCTTAATTATCAGATGATTGACTTGTATATTTTCACATTTTTTTGCTAAGAGTTTTTCTGAGAGTTGTTAATAAATCTAAGACTCCCTGGTATGATTTAGAAAAGCTTTTTCAATTTTTATACATAATATAAATTTCAGTTTTGAATTATGTACAAGCCCAAAATCCTCTCTAAGTTTTAGCATTACCTATACCTTTTCCACATTGTCAGTTATCTTTTGGATGTTTTTGATTATGATTGATTATTCATGTTTTACACTGCTGGAAACTGAACCTAAGCCTATAAGACTTAAACTAAACAAATGCTGTACCACTGAGCTACATCCTGCCATTGACCGATTAGCCATTGTAAATTTAATTTAATTTTGTGTGTTTCTATATGTATGTGATGTATTTGTATGCTGCTCTTATGCTACAACATGTGTGTGGAGATCAGAGGACAAACTTGGGAGTCAGTCTTCAACTTCTACCATGTTTGCATTGAGTATCCTGCTGTTTGCCATATTGTTATGTATGACAGGCTAGTTCCCTTTGCTTAAGCATCAAGAGCTTTATCCACTAATCCATCTCTCAAGATCCAATTTTTAATTTTGATGCTGTTGAACATATCAGTGTTTTCCAATGTGATTGTGGCTTTTCTAAAACCCATATAATTTTACTTTCATATTGACATTTGGAAATGACTTGGAATTCTTCAGTGTTTGATGTGAATCATTAATTTAATGAGACTTTTGTCAGAATCTCAATATCTATGACTAAATGTTTTTTTCTTTTGCACAAATATGTAATATTGTTTATACACTGTAATTCAGGATTATTAAACTTATTATGCNGATGCTTACAGTGTAGCTATTTTAGTATTTGCCACACTAGGTTGCAAGTAGAAAAAAATACAAGATGGATTTATATTTCATTCACAGAATGTATTCTGTTGGGTAGAAACAAACATTAACGAGGCTAGTTCTTAGACAATTTCATACATGTATATAATGCATTACATTTACCCTCGACCTACACACTCTTTTCTCTTCTTTCCATCTCCATCAACAGCCATTCATCTCTAATTTTTTCCCTTACTGACTATTATTCATAGTGTCTGAAAGTGCTATGCAGGTTGCTGGGGAAGAACAGACAGTAGTAGTTTACAGGAAGTATAAGAGACCAACTTGCCAAGCAAGAAATTCACTTTATGACACAAAATAATCCCCTGACATAAAACTTATAATTTGAGAAAAAAGTTAGATATGTAAATAACCTTGTAATGTCATTCATCTTTCATTGGTTTTTTAAGATTTCTACAGTAAAATAATTATAGAATGTATTCTCAGACAAAATGTCCAACATATGCTCTTCATGTTGCTAAGTTATTAATAAAATATGTTTCTACTATTTGACATTGTACAAAGCATTGTAATAGTTTTTTTATTATTACTTTTGTTGAACTACAAGTTGTTTTAAATTGAGAGTGAATATTTTTCTCAGGTATACATACACATAAATAAACATAAAAACATGCACATACATGTATGTCTACCTTAGCATTAAGGAAACTGAACTACAAATCCTCATGCCTGCAATTTATGAGAAGAATATAATAATTTTTACAGACTTATATGATTAAAATAATTTTAAGGATAGTAGGAAAATTACTTTTTTAACTACCTGAAAAGCTATCTTTACATAAAATTGGGTTAACTCTAATTGTCATTGTTAAATACATTCTGTAAATATGTAAAATATTGTTCTATATTTTTATATAACTAAACATGCTAACATGCAACAGACGGTGAGCTCTTTCAGTTAAATTCATATATATTAACAAGCATTCAAATCGCAAATATAATCAAATTTTATCATCTCAAACATTACAGTTAACACAAAACTTTAGTGATGAATATATTCAAAAGAGCTGTAATATGTTTGTGGTAAATTCACACATATTTATTTTATTTATATATATTTTTATAAAATATATTGCAAATGAAAATTTTAATATTTTCATTTTTAATCATTTAATTCTCTTAATTTTGAGAAATATATTTTGACAAAGGTATACATTTTATATCTCATACACATATTCAGTTTGCATCTCTGCATTTTATGAATTACTTATATAATTTTCAGTGAGATAAAACTATCTTACTTGCCATGTTTCATTGAGATAAGCTGCTCAGCTTATTACACATATAAGTCTGGATACATTGACTTATAGCCACTTGGGTTTATGTAGTGTTTGTAGTAATTATTTGAAGTCCTTTTCAAGCGCTATCACATCTCAAATCCAACTTAAGTGTTGTTAATATAACATATTATGATGTCAGCTTGTTTTTATGTGGAATGCCATACTTGAACAATATGATTCTCGCTGCTTGTTATGCCAAGATTCATATAGTGTGTTTTCATTAAGATTCATTCACTTAGCAAAGGAAATAACAACAGGACTGACATCTTCTCATGCCAGAGGCTGAGTAGTTCCCTAACATACTTTAACATACTGAATCTGCAATCTTAAGAAAATAAACAATAGCATCCAAAAGTCACAAAACAGTTTGTCTTATACATATCCATGTTTAGTGTGGCATTTACTCATGAAAGAATGCTTTAATTTGTGTTATATTGACTATAAGCAGCAGGTGAAGTTGGAACAGCTTAATTTGAATCATTAGCTTTTGCATTCTTACATTTTTGCGAACAAAACTTATACTAGTTTTTTATCATCAAGTGTTTTTTTTTAATTCAGAAAAATAGTGATAAAAATATATATATATATATATCAAGATGTTTGTGTAAAATGACTCAAACTAGCTCTATTAAAAGATTCAATATTATATCTAAACAGCAATTTGCTGAAGGTATAAAAATATTTGTGCTATACTCTTCTAGTGGAATATTTATTAATCCAAAGGGATGTAAGGACATGAGATGCAGGTCAGGAGTTAAGGGTGCATACTGCTTCTGCAGAGGATATTATTATAGTTCTCAGCACCCACCGCTCACAAATACCTGTACTTCCAGGGGCTCTACACCTCTTCTGACTTCTGTGGGTACTTAACATATGTGCATAGAACTCCCACACAGACACACATATGTACATAATTATTCATGATAGTTATTGTCTATTTATGAAGTCTTCTGGAGTGCTAGTTTTGATTGATTACTGTAGATCCCAATAGCCAATCAGAAGTGTAGGTGGACTTTTCTGTACCACCAGCCAATTCCCAAATAACCACACAGAGACTTATTATTAATTATAAATGCTCAGCCAATGGCTTAGGCTCTTTTTTTTTTAGCTAGCTCTTGCAACTTAAATTAACCCATTTTTATTAATCTATGTGCTGCCCTGAGGCTTGTTTACTTCATCTACATTCTTCCCATCTTGCTCCCTCTGTGTTTCCTGGTGTCTCCTGGTATCTCTGCCCTTCTGCTTCCCAGCATAATCTCTGCCCCCAAAATTCTGACTAGCTATTGGCCATCAGCATTTTATTGACAATGAGAGAAATACATAGCAGTAGGAGTACACAGCACAGAAGTCTCCCCAGACCTACCCCTTTAACACTAAAGGAGCCATACAGTGACCAAGATAAGAAGTGAAGCTTGAAATGCATGTTAAAATTATAATACAAGGGCAAGAATCTGCAGCTGTGTTAGATAATTAGCCCCTGCATCCACAGCTGTATCTGCCAGCACTTCTCCAATACCAATGCCTTTTTCTTCATCTAAAGGAAGTATAGTAGAGACTCTACTCACTGTAACCTTTGGATCAGCTGCTTCTATAATTGATTCCATCATTTCCTTAGATTTATCATTTGCTTTCTGATTACTAGTCAGGATACTCAGAGTATGAGTAACTTCTACTAATGTCCTTTCTTGGATTTCAAATGTTTGAGAGGACACTACTGAAAGCAGGAGCTATCATCTGAGACTCTGTGATTCATAGGATGCAGTCATATTTTCACAGTCTAGGAGTACTGCAAAGTATGAACTTTCTTTGAACTCCACCCAAAGCAGTTGAAGAACATAATCTTCATGTTTAATCTTGAATATCTCCTTTTTTTTCTAGCACTTACAGTTGCCAGAGTACTGGGCTACATGATATGCAAAACCAGGACATAAAGTGATGAAGATGCCTTTCTATATGCTGTGAATGTGTGTTGCTCCGATTGGTTGATAAATAAAGCTGTTAGCCAATGGTGAGGCAGAATAAGATTAGGCAGGACATTCTAACTAGAGAGAGAGAAAGTAGAAAGCAGAGCTGAGCAGACGCTGCTAGCCACCACCAGGAGAAACAAGATGTAAAGATATCAGTAAGTCACAAGCCATGTGGCAAGNATACATTTATAGAAATGGGTTAATTTAAGATGCAAGAACTAGCTAATGGGAATCCTGAGCCATTAGGCCATAAATTTGTAAATGATATAAGCCTCTGTGTGTTTACTTGGGTCTGAGTGGCCGTGAGAGCCTGGGCGGGACACAGAAAAATTTTTTCCTAAAATAAGGGAACTAATTTATCTTTATAATAGAAAATTGAGACACCAATTTGAAATACTCCAGCTGCACTATATTATATGATTAATCTCAGGTCATAAATACTGTACCACTTTGGTGAGACTAAAGAAATACCAAAAGAAGATCACTTAGAGTGATCAACAAGCAGTTAGAGTATCAACCAGCATTTATTGTTGTCTATGTTCTAGTTACATAAATTAGTAACTGTACTGAGTACACTCTGAGGCAAGTTTACTGCCAAGAATAGAGAATCTTGTGGCCCCTGAACACATTGTGTTCTATTCGCATATTCACAACAGAAAAGAAAAAAAAAACATTGTTTTTCTACCTTGAGAAAAGGCAACAAATTGCAAATACACACACAATGCCATATGCACACACACATACACATATACAAAAACATGTCCACACACATGTGAACACACCACACCACACACATGCAAACACACCACACACACTAACACAGGAACGCACACATTGAAAAACCACTTTTATCAGAGGAGAGATTGTTTATCCATCCGTGAGTATCCTTTTATGAGCTTAGCACATTAGCTCTGAGCTGCTTGTCAGCCAGGTGGGAATCAATGTTTCAGTGGTGCCTGAATTGCACTGACTTATGCCTTTTAATCTNTGTGTACATTTTGTCTGCTAATAGGCTTAAACAATCTGCTGACCTTTCCGGTTCCATCATTTTTCTTTCATCAATATTTTTATCAGTTAGTAAATCCCTTCAAATTCTAAGTACCATCCTAGATTCAAATGCATGGCCAGCTAACAAATGCTAACTN
Source organism: Neotoma lepida (assembly GCA_001675575.1). Lineage (NCBI taxonomy): Eukaryota > Metazoa > Chordata > Mammalia > Rodentia > Cricetidae > Neotoma > Neotoma lepida. The sequence goes on from LZPO01035343.1 coordinate 8,338, forward strand.
AAAGAGCAGTGAACTTCTTTGGGACACTTAAGAGAATATATTGGCTTCTCAATGTAAAAGATGAAAGAGAAGGAACTGCTATAGAAGAACACAAAGAAAATTACAAACGCCACCACAGGAAGGCCAAAAGCACTGGTGGAGAGGTTCACTTGAGACCCCAATTAGGACAAGAATGTGTGTAATTTGAATAGGACAGCAGACACCTGGAAGTTCTGTTCAATTGTACAGGAACCCAGCTGACTTCCTAGTTATAGTCATAAGGGACAAAAGCCCATCTCAGTCTCCTAAATACTTTACTACCAACTTTCAGAAAGAATTTTTTCATTAACCTTTAATTAATTTCTATATGTTTCTTTGCTGGTTTTCAAGACCACACATTAAACATCATAAATATGGACTGCAAGAAAGACAAAAGAAAGGAGGTGGGAATTTATCTTTTAACATCAAACACGACATTGAAATCCTTCAGTGACATGTAAGTTGTTATATTCACCACGTTCTACCTTATTTTCCTTCTTCTCTCTTTCCCTTGTTGGATGGAACTTCCTTATATAAACCATAGTTTGTATATATAGATTAACTCTTTAACATACAGCACTNTGAGTTTATGTAAAGTCATGATGCCTCAAGTTAACGGTCATTGCCCTCTCTGAATAGGATTATGAAGAAATGCAAAGAATATATATAGGCTCCCTCATTTATAAATGCTTTGGAAATTTATGATATATGCACACAAAATGAATTGATGTTCTATTTTTATCTATAGATATATTAAATACCATAGAATTCTCAAAACAATACAAAAGAATACATGGAATTATCTAATTTGAGCATTTATTGGTATATTTTTATTATATTTGTGAACTATACAAATATTCTCCACTTTAAACATGAAGAAATTCACTTCAGTATATTTGACATGGCAGTTGCATAAGAATAGTAACACACTCACTAATCATTTAGATAAATGCTAGGTCAATTGAATTTTATGTGAGAGATTGACACACAGATCATTGTTTAAAGAGAAGGATTAAAAAATAATAAGGGCCAATGCAATGCATGATGTTTGCTCTTGGGTAANTATCCCTCAAAAAGAAATCCATCAGAGACAAGTTGAGCAGCACAAGAGAGAGATTTCAGCCATGTATTTTGAGAACAGTTTGTTCTTTACCATTGTAGACACACAGAAAAAGGGAAATTCACATAAAACATTACTGGCAATAGGGGATGAGCCCTGTTCTAGTAAAAAATAAGTCTCCTTGGGGCTTGCTGTAGGGAAAACTGTGGAACAGGAGGCAGAGCCAGATAATAGAGTGGGGAAAATCTTGGAATTGAAAGTTTGGTGTTTATTGAATTTTTGAAAAAATGGCTACATAAATTTGCCAAGATTAATTTCTCTACAGCTTAGTTTGTTATAAAAGTAAATAGGCCTGAATCTCCTGAAAAGTAATTATAAGAGACCTGCAATTCTGAATCTGTTGTTGGATTCCAACACACCCACATGACACTTTCCACTATGTGTGAGTAACTGTTTCTAAATCCTACCTATTATCAGCTTGGTATTTCATTACCTAATGCCTCAGGACATCATCTAACCCATAATTCTAGAAATGACTCATGATCTGGTACTGCTTTTAAAGCTTTTCCTCACATTTTTTTTTACTACATTAAAAACCTACAGATTTGGTTAACTACCTAAGGGTTTACATTTTTGGTCAAGTAGATAATTAATCCAGTTGGCCTAGAACATTGTATTGCCTTGTATTCATGGAAATAATAACACATACAAATGATAAAGTGAAAATGGGTGTGGATATTTTATGCTTTCAAAAATGTGAGCTCATAAGGAGTATATGGGTTTTCTCCTAATATTCAAAATGATATAGTTCTGAAATCTATGCTCTAGATAGGAGTGCTAACTCTTTAAAGAAATGTAGAGGAAATACTTTCACACAATTTTGCTCATAGCCTCTGTCAAATTCTGCTTGCTGTATTGTGTTTTCTTCAGGAGGAAAGAGCACAAGTTGTGGCCTTCGATTTGTGTGGTGTCCTTTAAATTTATTCATTTATTTCCATTGCCTTCAGAAGTCAAATGTTTTACCAATTATATTTTCAGCTCAGAAAAAAAAAAAGAATTTTAACTTGTTTAGTTAGTCCCTAACATGACAGCACATAGGTTTGCTAAAGGTTACAAGAGTACATGGAACCCTTCTTTAATTCCTGTGCAAAGGTTACAGAACTGAAAATAAATTGATCTCATAAACCACACACTGACAAAAAAAAAAACAAATAAGCTCATCTTGCTGCACATTGACAGCTTTGGCTCAACTCAAGTCCTGTCCACTTCCTTCATGTCAGTGAGTCTGTTGCTCCTAGAAGGCTTTGATCATGTCATCAAAAGTTCCTCTTCTGGCTTAGCCTTTGCTTTCAAGTTACAGCACAACATGTAAGTCCATCACAACAATACCTAGAGAAAAATCTGATTTTTCTTGTATGACATCAGGAAGCATAAACAAGATATTGCTTTCATATACATCCCTGAGCTTTGTTCACTCCTCATTTCTCTCTTGGATGTCTCAAAAAGCACCTGAAGGAAGTTTGATTCATTGCCTAAGTCTTTATAGCTTCATATATGTGTAGAGATCGTATTGTTTTTCCCTAAATTCCATGAAAAACAGATTGGGGGTGAATTTGCATGTGAGAATTTTATTAAAGAAATTCTCAGGGTGAACAGGAGCTGGGGAGTGTCGGAAGCAGATTGGGAAGAGAGATGCTTTGAATTTAGCTCCCAATCTGGAGGAATATGACCCTAAGAACTGATCCTGAACTGAAAAAATGAAATGACTCTTCATGTTTCTACATTTGGGAGATATTGGATATGAACTGCTTCCAAGGTAAAGCAGCTCCCTGAAGTCCAGGTCAGATCTCTAGAAGGCTAAGGTAGGGGCTGTTAGCTTCCAGTAATTCCCAGCTCTGAGGAACTTGCATTGATTCCTCAAGGAAGGATTTGTGAGATACCACAACACCTGCCACTGATGTAAAAGTGAAATAGAAAGCTATGCCACCCCTATAATAATACATATTATTCAGTGTCTCTCTGTAAGAAAAAGTTTTTCTGTGTCCCTCCCAGGCTCCCGTGGCCACTCAGACCCAAGTTAACACACAGAGGCTTATATCATTTACAAACTTATGGCCTAATGGCTCAGGAATCTCCCATTAGCTAGCTCTTACATCTTAAATTAACCCATTTCTATAAATCTATACTTTGCCACATGGCTCATGGTTTATTGATACCTTTACATCTTGCTTCTCTTGGAGGTGGCTAGCAGCGTCTGCTCAACTCTGCTTTCTACTTTCTCTCTCTCTAGTTAGAATGTCCCATCTAACCTTATTCTGCCTCACTATTGGCCAACAGCTTTATTTATCAACCAATCAGAGCAACACACATTCACAGCATACAGAAAGGCCCATCATCTCTCAGAATAAATGAAGTTTGTGATGCTAAGGCCACTCACATCTCATATGGGAGTATACATTGATGGGTTACTGACTTATTACATCTTACATCTAGTACACCCAAGAGAATACTCACTTTTGTTCACTCTTCTTGAAACAATACTGGTGTAAACAAAAATTCACCACATTTGGTATTGGGAATACAGAAATAACAGTCTGTCAGGATCATCTACATTTATGAGGTGATTCTTTGAGGACATTAGTCCATGGCCACAGTTGCTTAAATTCAAGAAGCCAGCTATTACAACTTGATCTTATTATGAATCTCATTCTTTGAGATCTCTTCTTCAATGATGCACCCAAAATCTGGTCCACCCAAAGCAGTGGGCAAGATATTTAATCTCTAAGGTATCTGATCTATAATGCTGTTACTGATTTATTCCTTTAAAAGCACCAAAATAGAGAAAAGAAATTAATATAGATAGCATGGTACAAATGTATATGTGACTTCTTACAATGGGCCTTGGCACAGTTTTGTTTCTTCATTCTGTAAACAGTGTAAAAGAGATATGTTGTCCAACATTTCAGCATTTTGGTAACGGAACTGAAGGAAAGAAAATGGATAACAAACAGATATGAAGAGACAATGCATTTAAACTACAGCTAAGGTTGACACTAGATGAAAGTATATTCAAATATGTCATTTAGGTCTGTTCTTTTCTGATTTTTTTTTTGTCTTTTCGAGATAGGGTTTCTCTCTGCAGTTTTGGTGCCTGTCCTGGGTCTCGCTCTGTAGACCAGGCTGGTCTCGAACTCACAGAGAATCACCTGGCTCTGCCTCCTGAGTGCTGGGATTAAAGGCATGTGACATCGCAGCCCAGTCTCTTTTCTGATCTTAGGTGTATTTACTCACTGCACGAATATTAAAGATTTGGTATGTATGTAGTGGGCACTACTCCAGTCAGCAGCACTCTTGATAAACGCTGCTTGTTCCCTAGTCACCATCTGTGGTACAAGACACTGANCATTTTTCCCTTGTGATTCTCCCCCAAACCCAGAGATTATTACTTCCCACAAGTTTGTCATTTCTAACATCATTTTTACCCCTTTATTTTCTTCTCAGTCAATTTGTCTGCACCCCTCTGTCCAATTATGATTTTAGTAAATAAGGGGCAGTAATTCCATTTCTATCTCTACTATCCAGAGACCTAGTTGACATCATGTTTTACAATTCTCAGAGTTTAACAAGTGTAAGTCATTTCACTTTCCTACCCAAAAGCCCCTTAAAAATATCAAACACTTGGAAGATTTCTTCTCTGTGAATAAAGTCTCATTTTCTCCAATCTGCTCCCATATAGTATGGAATCAGGTTTATTTCTCATCCACCCCCACCCCCATTGTTCATCTCTCCCACTAGCCTGATTTAACATACCAGTGATTTCACAACTTATTATTGGCTTCTGTTCTACCTCCCTCATTTATTTTCCAGGTTTCTGGGCCACACTACACTGCCTTCCTCCTAACACATGAAAAAAGCCTTGGTCTTACTTGTGGAGGCCTTTCCCATACATAACTTTCTCTTCTTCTATTGGACATGAAGACATGTTTTTAATCCCCTTACTCTCGGTGCTCTCTCCAGCACAACACCTTCTGTTGCCTCTGGCTACTGTGCTCGCCCCCTGTTTTCCCTGCTATGTTGTATTTGTTTTTCCTGTCAGAGGTTAATCATAACTTTGTAAAACTTTTAATGTCCTGCTTCAAATGCCCTTCTAATAGGTCTAGCCTTTGGACCACTTTCAGAATGGGGTCATTCTCTGATTTATGTAACTATTCAATTAACATTGGAAACACCATAAGGAAATTAACACTGTCCAATCATAGTAGACCTGAATTCCCCGGATTTCAAACAAAATAGTCAAGACGAACTTGAAATGATGATTACAAATTATTCATAACTTAAATTTGTACATCCACAGCAAACAACTGAACAACTTCAAGGAGGTCAGGTTATCTTTGCTGGGGCTAGCCACTCCCTTCAAATGGCTCTCCAACAGTAGATTATTTCCAATTATGAAAATATCCAGAAAGCTTTGTAATGAAATGATTATGTACTACTTTGTACCCATCTTGTATAGAACTTAATTCAAGTAGAACTGAGTCTAATTCAGATGAGGCTTTATAGTAAGCATAAGAATAAAATATACAAATTCACAAGTCTCCACAGATTGGTTAAAATTATTATCTACCTCCTAAGAATGAATTATTATCAGAATTTGTACTCCATATGTCTCTTACATTCAATTTATTCCAGTGATTTGTAGTATTTCATCTTGCTCCTATGAAACATATAGTGCACAACATAACTGTAATTTATATTATGATTTTTGTGACAGATTGATTGAAATCACCTGAATAGTTCTTCTGGGAACACTGGGAATCTTGGCATTTTATGTCAGCTTCTAACTTAAATTTATAGTCAGACATCCTGATGAAAGAAGGATTTGTCAGGATTTGATATAAACTATGGAAATACTCCCAAACTGATAACTTCAGTTAACATGTATTAAATATTGATTTTATAGGAGATAATAGACTACAGAGGANGATAATATTATATTACATTCACTAGGGATATTAAAAATATGAATGGCAAGTTAAACCAGTCAATAGATATGTAAAATGTAGTTTCAGTGCTATAGAAAATACTCCTATAGTTTATTGAGAAAAAAACAAACAAACAAAAGTAAGTAATAATAGTTNGGCAACACAAAATTGGCACCACAAAGATCTTCCTAGTAAAAATGACTTCTTCAAAATTGACAGGCAAATATTTTCTTGGCTGTGAATGAGAACCAGTTTAGGGCACAGAAAACATAGTTTGTGACTTAATTCTTAGGTCTACTATTGGTAATGACTGGAAGCCAAACATTTCATAGCTGACGAAAGAGTAAATATATTCCTTTAGAGACAGAAATTGTATCTTACAGTGTATTTTTTTCTCACAAACCCTATTTTCCTGTTCAAATTAAAGGTAGAATTTTTCAGCTTTCAACGTTCTGCTACCCGTATAGCCTACAACTTCACACATGACAATGATACTAATTATGATATTTTAAGAAATGTGATGGTATAGAAAAAGACACAAAGCTGTTGTGCTTTTTGGCTATATTGATAGCCATCATTCTGTGAAACTGTCTCATCTTGACACTACCCTAAAGCATTGTCTCCAAGAGTCTCCTACCTACTTTGTAACACTATGTAAGTGCAGTTATATAGTGGTGTTAGGTTTTATTTTACTGAACCACTTATATTTTGATTCATCATTTTGCAGCAAGTGTACATTGTTCATACATTTAATTTACTGAATTCTTTATAATTTTATATGTAATTATACGTTCTTTTTTTCCCTTTAATCCATTCACCTGTTGGATATATGAATTGTGTGTTCTTTTGTTCTTACAAATAAAGCTGACAGAGATATTTGTGTTAAAGTTTTTTTCTAGAGATACTTTCATTTTTATCCTGAATGAATATTCAGCTAATATAGATATAGAGGATCAGTTTTATTTCTCAAAATGGTATCCAGTACTTGGAAATCTAAAACCACTATTTATCAGAGAATTAAAAATGTTATAACGAAAAAATGAAACTTTCCCAAAGGAAATAAAAATTATCATTATAATTAAAATATATGGTATATCTGTACTGTTAGCATGTTCATTCTACTCAATTGAATTATATTTTTAAAATAAAGGCAAGCCAATATATCAACAGGTACTTTTGCTGAAAAAATATGTGGACTGTATATATATATATATATATATATATTTGAGTGTGTGGTTAAACATTATGAAATTGTCAAAACATATTGCAAATTAATAGCTGTACATTTTTATCTCCCATAAGAGTGTCTGTTCCTCCAACATCTTTTAACACTTGGCAGTCAATCATTTTAGTTTAATTAATACATAATTTGCAAACATTTTTCACTTACACTAGGTTTTCTTTTTGTTTTCCATCGTCCTGTCAATAAAGGAGCAGGAATTCTTCGTAAATTGTCCTATGTTGCCTTATGCTTTGAGTATTCATGTTGCTTAATAAAGTAAAAAGCTTTAATATTTGCTTTCTCTTAGCAACTTTACAATGTTAGATTTGCATTAAAACTGATTTTCCATGGCGAGTTTATTTTGTATGGAATGAAGGATGATTTGGCTCATTTATTTGTATCAGTCCTGAAAAAGGATCGCCTTCTTCATAATCATCATTGCCTCTGGCCTGAAGGTAAGGAATCCACATATCACAGATTCTCCTATTTCAGGACTGTGTTATGTTTTCTTCACAAACCCTTCTCTTTTTTGCTAAATACTACACTGAATTAATTATAACGATCTGTTGAGGCTTGAAGCCTGATAACATTCTGTTTTTTCCTTCTCAATGTAATTCTTTCTAATACAGTTCTTGTCCATGTCCATATGAATTTGTTTGCTAATTTCCAACAAATCTACATGAGGATAATATGGCTGTCATTGTTTCAGTCCTGCTCTTCTCAGCATTCTCCTTGTCTGCTTATCCCGCCTATGCTTCTTGCCTGGCTACTGGCCAATCAGCATTTTATTTATCAACCAAACAGAGCAACACATATTCACAGCATATAGAAAGACATCCCCATCAACCTGTTATCCTATATGATTCTGCAAAGAAACTTTCTCACTCTGAGTACTTGAAAACAGAATGTTCTAGGCACTTTGCCAGTACCTGCTTTAAGAGTATTTTACCTGCCTCACATGTTCCTGGGCATAACTGGATCAGTANTTCTTTGTACCCTTGTCTGAATTATATTTTCATGTGTGATATTGCCAGAACTATTTCATCCAAATACTTTTTTATTTAAAAAGTAATTTTACACATACATATTATCTTGAAACAGCCTTTTCTTTATCATAGGCCTCCTTTATAAATATAAAATGTTATATTTATTTAAGTTGATGATATGTAATATTTTCAAAGTTATTCACAAGATCATTTGGTTTTCTATTAATTTTAAGTAATCTTATAAAGCAAACTGATTTCTACTTTTCAATACTTTTGTATGTACCTAGAAGTTTTCCTGTGTCCCTCCTGGTCCTCCAGCCACTCAGCCCCAAGTAAACACACAGAGGCTTCTATCAGTTATGAACTGTATGGCCTATGGCTCAAGCTTCTTGCTAGCTAGCTCCAATATCTTAAATTAACCCATTTCTATTAATCTATAAATTGCCATGTGGACATGGCTTACTGGTGTTTTCACAGCTTGCTTCTCCCGCCGGCAGCTCACAGCGTCTCCTTCTTCTCCTTTCTCCTCCCACTATCTCTCTTGGATTTTCCCGCCTGGCTCCATCCTGCCCTGCCATAGGCAAATGCAGCTTTATTTATCAACCAATCAAAGCAACACATACTCACAGCATGCAGAAAGAATCCCACAGCATTTGTATGAGTCAATGTTCTTGTATAGACATATACTATAAACCATGTATTCAATTTATAGTATTTTGGTAAGAAAATTAAAGTTGGAAAAGAGACAAGATACCAGCTCTAGTGCTATTTTTTGGCTCAACATATCCAAAATATTATCATCTTAAAATATAATCAAGACAAAGTAAATGGCAGTGATATATTTTCTATTTTTAATACTAAGACAGCAAAACAGTGCAGGGTTCAATTTATTTAACTGTTGGTGCTGGACATTGAAGCCATGACTATGCAAAATGTGCACAAAATTCTGGCTGGTCATTAATTTATATTTTATATTGTAACACATCTCGATCGACTGAATACTTTTCAAGAGCTCATTTGCCATATCAGGCTATTGCCTACCCTGTAGGATAGGGTTTGTCTACATAATAGTTTTGAAGGAACTTTTAGCAACAGTAGAAATATTATAATTTCTCAGCCTTACACCAGATCACAGTTTATTCTAATGAATGATCAGATTTATTAAAAAAGACCTTAACAGGGTAAATAAAACATCATTCTGAGTAAATTTGTACTAAATAACATCATTATGAACTTTTGTAAGACATGATTATCTTAGTCATTCATAAAATATCTATACTCAATTTTACTGAAATCAGTAGTACTGCCAGTCATTAAAAAATGAGATTGCTATATTAAAGACTGTTTGCCACTGGGCTTAGAGTAATAGTCAGTAATCTTGACTCTTTTATCAAGTTTCTATGTGTATACTTGTATGCATGTGTATGCATGTATTAGGCTCATATGTGAGTGCATATGTAAAAACCAGATTTCAGTATTAGGTATCTTACACTATTGCTCTGCACCTTATTGCTTTATTGATTTACTTTATATTTTAATTTGAGGATTTAACATATAAGTACACTGCATTTCATCCTCTCTACTCCGGTTTTCCTTCTCTAACTCCTCCTTTGTACCCCAGTCTGAACCCTCTTAAATTCATGATGATCTCTTCACACATTTATGGAGGGGGGGGGAGAGAGGGTCAAATTAGTTTTGTCCTTATTTTCATGTGTTTATGGCTGACCACGTAGAATAGGGGTCTTGTCCTTGACAATGAAGATGGAGGAGGAGGAGAAGGGGAAGGAGGAGGAGGAGGAAAGAGGAAAAGGAAGAGGAACATAAAGAGAAAGAAAAGAAAAATAAGAAAGAAGAAAGA
>LZPO01035344.1:5436-26303 GCA_001675575.1 Neotoma lepida
AAACAAACAAAAAAATCTCAGTGTGGAAGCTGTACTGTGGCCAATGAGTTACACAGTGTATCCTTTAGTCCATACATCTTTACTTGTAAGTGTTCATTGCTGTGAATCATTGGTCTGGTTAGAAGCCTTTGATTTCTGCTACACTATCAACAATGGGCTCCCACTGGGACTCCTCTTGTCCTGTATCTTGGAGATCGTGTAGTTCTGGATCTGTAGGTCCGGCTCCTTCACACACTCCTGCAGTTCATAGATGAGGTGGGCTAACTCATGGTTCTGGNCCTGGGTAGTAGCTGGGTTGGTAAGCCCACCCAGATTTCCCTTGTCTTCATCACCCAGGCAACTTCTCCAGTACTGCCTCAGCTAGTTCACCTAATGCAGCAGGTAGCAAGGAGCAGAAGTGCAGCCAGTATCCTGTTCTCACACCCTAGAATCTGGCTCACATGCGCTCACCCCACCAGTGCCAGCTCTATTGCAGGTCTCACTCTCCCAATTGCTGTAGGCTGCTAAATACAAAGGGGGGTGGTAAGAGTCAGCTCTCCTGTTCTCCTGTGCTCAGGGCTGGCTNATCTGCNTCTCTGTCAACAGAGTCAGCTCTAGTGTGCTTCCCAGGAGAGGTATAGGGCCTGCTCTCCCATGTGCTACAGCAGGTGAAGGGCAGGACCAGCTCTCCCTAGTGCTGCAGACCGTAAGGGGCAGGGCCAACTCTGAGCATCCCTACTTTCACTGCCTTAAGTGGTAACAGGAGCCACAGACTTCAACACAGACCAGGACTACATCNGGGCCACAGACTCAGACACGGCCCTTGGCAGTAGCCCAGGCCCAGATGATACCATGGCCCCAGATAGCTGTGCAGGCCACTCAGATCTGTATGAACTTGGCAGAGACACAGCCTTCAGACACTAACATGGTCCTAGGTGGTGGCCCAGGCCTCTGATGTCTGCTTGGCCCTTGGCGGAAACACAATCCATGACTATCAACACAGATCATAGTTGCCTTTAGACCATGGAACCAGGCATGGCCCTGGCTTCAGTACAGGCCCATATGGTGTCATNACCCCCAAATGGCAGCACTTGTCACTCAAGACTGATGGGTCCGGCACCGGCACAGTCCTCAGACACCAACATGGCCAATAGTGGCAGCCTAGAACTTGGGCTTTTGTGCGGCTTTTAGTGGCAACATAAACCATGGACATTAACAGATTCAGGCTGCAGAAGGACCACAGACCCAGACATTGCCCTTGGCGATGTTTGGGTCTGGACAACACCATGGCCCGTGNGGCAGCATAGGCCACCCAGATCTGTATAGGCCTGGTGGCAGCTTGACCCTCAAAGACTAACATGGCCTCAAGTGTAGTCCCAGGCTATAGGCCTCTGCACTGCCCTCATTAGCGACAGGAGCCATGGACATCAACACAGAGCCCAGTCACAGCAAGTCCACAGATCCAGACATGGCCTTCCACAACATTTCAGGCCAGAACGTCACCATGGTCCCCAGTGGCAGCTCAGGCCTCCTTGATTGGCATGGGCCCTGTGAAGGCATATTCCTTGCACACCCATATGGTCACAGGTCACGGTCAAGACTCCAGAGGCCCATCCACAAGGTCCTTGGAGGTAACAGGAGCCACAGACATCAAGACAGACCCCGACAGNTACATCAGGGCCAGGCACATGGCATGAGCCTTGGCAGCATCCCCGGACCAGACATCACCATGGACCTGCATGGCAAGCAGGTCCTCCACATCAGCCCATTCTTTACTCCCCTACCCCCTAAAACTTGCCTCTCTCCCCCGTACATGAACCATTCTGCCTCTTTCTCTCTCTTAATTCCCCACACTGTACTCACTCAACACAATGGCGCCCAACTGCCTGGTACCCAGCGGGATGATGGCTGTTTTCTGCCCATCCAAACCAAGATTCATGGCACAGAGCTCTGGCTGTTCTCTTCATGGGACCCTGGGCCTAGTAGGGCCTAGTGGCTGCTAGTTGATTTCTTCCTACCCAAGCCCCCAGGCCTAGTCCACTTATTTCTTGAAGGACATCTGTCAAAGGTTCCTATATTGGCTTTTATGAAAAGTGTTGCAATAAACAAAAATGTATAAGGTGCAAGTATTGCTGAAATACTCTGACTTTGAATACATGGGATTGATATTCAAGAGTGAAACAACTGAATTTTATGGTACTTCTATTTTTATAGTTTTGAAAAAAACTCTACAGGGATTTCCATTGTGGCTCTACCAGTATATATTCCTATCCAAGGGTGAATAGCAAGCAGTTCCTCTCCCCCAAACACTCAATAGTATTTGCTGTTCATTTTTGTTGTTGAGAGACATTCTGGCTGGAGGGATAAATAAAGCTATTTGAATTTGCGTTTTCCTGATGCCTGAGTTTGTTAAGCTCTTCACAAATATTTATTCATTAGATGGTTTTTATATTGATANTCAGGAATCTTTTTCTATTATGAATATTAATATCCAATTAGATGCATAGTTTGAANAATTTTTATCCTGTGTGCTCTTTATTCACTCTGCAGACAATTCCCACTGCTGTACAAAACTTCCAAATTTCATTGAATCCTATTAGTCAGTTCTTCGNATTATTCCTGATCCTTTTAGAGTCCTGTTAAGAATGTTTTTGCATATGAATATTCGAATTTTTTTTTTGTCCTCCAGCTGTATCTGAGTTTCTGGTATAACCAATAAGGTCTTTGATCCATTTTGAAATGATTTTGGTTCCTAGAGCCATAAATCTCACTGTTTTTTTTTTCTTTTGTATGTACATAATCAGCACCTTTTGGAGAGGCTATCTTTTTATAGTGTGCATTTTTGACATTTTTTGAATACTTAGGTGGCTGTAGCTGTGCTTTTTCATCTAGGTCCTATCCTGTTCCTTTGCTGAAAGTGTTTATTAGGTCTGAGAATTGTCACATGAAGTTTTTAGGATGCTTTGTGTATCATAGCACTTGCAAATCTCCATAGTTTGCCTTTTCCCTTTTCTTTATTTTTCAAGTTTTATTTCTCTTCTTTGACTGCTGTAGCTATGGCTTTGTGTGATATATTGGATAATAGAAGAGAGAGTGGACACTCTTGTCCCATTTTAGTGGAAATGCTTTCAGTGTTTCCCCATTCAGCATTTTGTTNGTGACAGGTTTGACATACATTACCTTTTAATATTANGATATCTTCCTTCCATTCCTAGATTTTTCTGTGTTTTTGTTACAAAGAGATGTTGAACTTTTCAAAGGTCCTTTTGCAGATAATACTAATTTTCTTTCTTTTTAGCAAATTGATTCTATAATTGATTTTAATACTACTCTCTTAGTCATTAATCTGTACCCAAATCTTTATTTGCCATCAATAATTTTCCTTTGGATCATTTTTTCTGTTTTTTTTCTAGGACCTTGAGGTTCATAATTTGGTTGTTTACTTGAGATATTTCTCTTTCCCTTTTTTATGTAAATAATTTAGCTACTTTTTTTTCCTTTTGATTGCTTTAAGTGAATCCTTAAATTTCTGGTATTTTAAATTTTCTTTTTTAACTAATTATAGGAATTATTAAATTCCACTACAACAGCTTCACTGACTTTCTGATCATTCAACAGTACAATGTTCACTATCAACATATTTGTGTAATTCCAGTTTCTCTTGCTGTCTAATACAACTTGGATCTGGCAAGAAAAAAAAATGATTTTGATCCCTTACATTTATTAAAATATAATGGGTTTAGAGTATATCTATTTTTGAGACATTTCCAGGGTATGTTTAAGATGTGCATTCCATATTTATAGGTAAAAATGTTCTGTAACAAGTAAAGTCCATTTTTCATTATACAGATTTATGTTTTGCTTTCTCTGTTAATTTTTAGTTTGCATGGTCTATATGAAGGTAAAATGGGCAAGATAAATCACCTACTATTGTATCAAGGTGTATGTGAACTGTCATGTCCATTAGTGTTTGTCATAAAATTGATAATCTGGTAGTAGGTANATATTTATAATTCTTATATTGTCTTTGTGAATTTAATGGCTTATTATTTTCTTATGGTGACTTTTGATTTGATTTCCCATCATCAGATACCAGAATCAAGTGCCAGATTGTTATCAGCATATTTTTTTTCTAACTTGACTGTCAGGCTCTGTCTTTGCCAATGCCTGGTGAGTTTCAGGGAGACAGCATACAGTTGAATTATTTTTCTAATCTAGTGACTCAATCTACATTTGTACTAGGGAGTGAAAACTANTTATAGCTAAGATTATACATAGAGGATATTTGCTATTTATTATCTCTTAAAGGGATAGCTACAAAGGTTACAAGGGAAGAAACTGAACCAATGAGAGATTTAAGTAAATGGCAAAGAATATGNGTACTATTTTATATGATTAGTAATATCTGGACATGATTAATCAGNTAACAGCCTTTTACTGTTAATCATCTGAATCCCAGGACCTAAACATATTTAGTCTACTGAGCCTAAAATCTTGTACTAAAATTTGATATAGAAATAAATACAAAATGTTAATTGTTTTTTNAATCNGAATGGGGAGATGCCAGACAAGGACGCTTAGGGAAATATAGGTGCTAGTGATTTTCTTGAGGGACAAAGCTATAACAAGGCCAGACACCTGCACAGTCACTTCTAGTTCNCTCTAATTCTTTTGAAGAGTTTTGATGCAACAAGGACAGGNACCTTCAATTCCACTCTGTGAAATTTCCACAAAGACACTTTGTTTAGCCAATCTGCCTTGTCAATGCTAAGGATGNAGAACAAGACCTCTAAATGTTTACTGTCTACATGGGACAATAGATCTAATTATAAAACATATTTTAGTACGTTTATAGTCATCAAAATTATGCAGTTAAATAAGAAGTCATCTTCCTGACCACCCACAAATANGTGTACCCATAAGCTTCAGATGTACACATTTTATGAAAATGCATGGTAATGGAGAGATATCATAGCTGTTATCGCACAAGAAACTACAGATGGAAGCAACAATATTCAGAGTCAATGGCCTGCAAGCCTTGCTTGAACAGGGTATTCCACTGAGAATCATCCTCCTGGGGTGGTTGACATCTGTATTATCAATTGCTATAAACTGCATTTGTGTGCTGGCCCACAAAAGCTCATGACAATGGCTCTTGANACTCTCTATCCATAGTCTTGAGTCCTCTGTCCTCTCTATGTCTAATTCCTGTTAACTAGTCACTGGCTCTGTCCCCTGATCCAAGGTTAATTTTATTAACACAGTCTCAGAATTTTACCAGTGTTATCAAATATCCCACAACAAAATTCTATATCAGAATTTCTTTACTGTGGAAAACTGAGTATCTAGGAAGTAAAATAAAGGGCATAAATAAATAAGTACATAAAAGAGCAAAGAGTAGGTATATATACACCCACTGAAAAAAATAGAACAAGAGTGGTATAGCTGGGTCTTGAGGAAGATTGATTCCCAGTTTTCTGAGAAACCGCCATACTGATTTCAAAAGTGGATATACAAGATTACACTCCCACCAACAGTGGAGGAGTGTTTCCCCTGCTCCACATCCTCTCCAACATAAGCTGTCTTCAGTGTTTTTGATCTTAGCCATTCTGACAGGTGTAAGATGGTATCTCAGGGTCCTTTTGATTTGCATTTCCTTGATGACTAAGGATGTTGAGCAATTCCTCAAATGTCTCTCAGCCATTTGAGATTCTTCTGTTGAGAATTCTCTGTTTAGCTCTNTAGCCCACTTTCTAATTGGATTGTTAGCTATTTTGATGTCTAGTTTCTTGAGTTCTTTATATATTTTGGACATCAGCTCTTTGTCTGATATGGGGTTGGTGAAGATCTTTTCCCATTCTATAGACTGTCATTTTGTCTTATTGACAGTGTCCTTTGCCTTACAAAAGCTTCTCAGTTTCAAGAGGTCCCATTTATTAATTGTTGTTCTCAGTGTCTGTGCTACTGGTGTTAAATTTAGGAAGTGGTCTCCTGTGCCTATGCATTCAAGAGTACTTNCTACTTTCTCTTCTATAAGTTCAGTGTAGCTGGATTTATGTATAAGCCCTCATCCAGAGACTGATGGAAGCAGATGCAGAGATCCACGGCTGGTCAACAGGCTGAGCTCCAGGAGTCCANTTAATAAGAGAGAGGAGAGATTCTATGAACAAGGGACATTGAGATCATNACGGGGAAATATACAGAGATTGCCAGCCAAACTAGTGGAATTGCATGAATGGTGGACCAAGAGCTGTGGAGCCCCTATGGTGCTGGACTGAACCCTCTGGATACTTGAGACAGTTGTTTAGCTTGAACTGTTCAGGGGACCTCAGGCAATGGGATCAGGATCCATCCCTGGTGCATGAGCTGGCTTTTTGGAGCCCAATGCCTATGGTGGGATACCTGTCACAGCCTTGGTGCAGGGAGGANGGTCTTAGACCTGCCTCAACTGAATGTACAAGGCTCTGGGGACTCTCCATGGGAGACCTTGCNTTAGAGGAGGTNGTAATGTGGGCTTGGTAATGAGGGGGAAGGCTAGGGAGTGGGAGGATGGAGGAAAGGGGGATCTGTGGTTGGTATGTAAAATGAATAGAAAAATNTTTTAATAAAAAACACANTAGATTAATAGGGAAGAAAAAAGAAAACAAAATTTTAAAGACAGTAAGTACACCAGTTCACTTAGATTAACAGAAGAATAAATGTTCAGCATTTCCCATTCTAGCCCCCCTCTTAATGCCCATGTCTTTNCATTTGTCACTCCTGTATCCTACTCTGAACCATAAAAATGGATATAATAATCTCAATTAAATAAACCACTTGACACATAGACTCTGCTATAAAAACTTATATGTGAGTATGCAATTCACAAACCAACAAAAAGAACTTGAGGGAAAAGTGAGAAAGAATTCAACAGACAAAATGTAGCTGAATAGTATCATATGTGCATAAAGGGAACTTTTACTATGTAGTGAAGAAATGAGTAATTTTCTTCAACATTTTTTTCCATGTAAGAACAGTATATACAAATATACAATCTTTATCTTGGAAATATTTTGGCATGATCAGTGATTTGATGATAATTTTCTTTATTTTGTTATTAATATATTTTAATACCGTGTGTACAGCTATGTAGTTCTGTTGGACACATCATATTCTTCACAGACAGTGATGTGGTATTGATTTCACTTTGTGACAAGTGACAAACAATGAACAAATCAGAAACAGGCCAGTCAGCAGCAGTGCTTTCTCCAGGACTAACCTTTGTCAATGTCACAAAAATCCCAGAATGCTGGATATTTGGATCACACAAGCCATTAGCATTTTTCTGTTTGGAGCTGTTTTCCCACCTCATCTGCTATTTTATGTACTTATTTGTTTACTTTTGTANTTTATTTTTCTTCCTAGCTCCTGAGTTTCCTACAGAAGAGAAATTCTGGTACAGAGTTTTCAAATGACTTAAATCACGTCAGTAANCACTTAGGTTTCCCAGTTTGTACCATATTAGGTTGGAGTTTATCACTGTCTGCACTTCAGTTGAGGGAACTTCATTAGGAGTGAAGAAATCAGTGATTCAGGGGGTTCTATTTCAGTTGGAAAAGAAAAGTGGAGAGAAAACAGAGTCCCTGTAGACTCAGTGATCTAGCAGAATGCTGAGGATGGAAATTAGGAAGGCTGCAAATCTGTGAAGCAGTAGGCTTTCCAAGAATCGAGCTATGAAANAGGAATAAAGGGTGGAGGAAAGAATACAGCTTAAAGAGACCCAGGAGAAATCACTGAGGAGTTTTGAGTGATGATCCTATCAGAGATAGCTGGTTGTTGACTAATGGGCCTCCATTTTCCGTCCTAACCATCATCACTAACCTACCTATATTTTGTATATAAAAGAAAAAAGTTTAATATTTTTCATCCTCTCTCTCTCTCTCTCTCTCTCTCTCTCTCTCTCTCTCTCTCTCTCTCTCTCAGTGTGGTCTCTACTTGGTCATGTTGTGTAGCATTCAACTTCAGACCTTCCTTTCCTGCTTCAGACTCCCATTTCAGGAGTTGCGGGATTGCGCTCCCATACCAAGCTTTTAAATTAATTTTGTTTTTTGTTTATTCTAAAAATTTAAGGAAATCAAAAAGATTACATACTAGTGATTCTTTCTGCCCTCAGTCAAGATAAATGCATTCAATTGTGAATGTATAATTTAAGATGTGGTAATTTGGTTAATTTTATAGTTAGCAAGAAAATTGACACAATTCTTCATCAAGAAAGTGTAATTTACAAACATGCAGAAGGGTTAACTCTTCAAGTACCATGACACAGGTTATGAGGATCAGTTGATGGTAAAATGAAAAACTTATTACTTAAAAATCGTAAGTTTTTTAGCCTTGTTGAAGGAGACAAAAAGAAAGAGAGAGCAAAGAAGGAGGAAAGGAAGAATGAAGAGAGGATCATTGGAAAGCTCCTGAAGTAGGGAAGGATCAGGAGTTCATGCAATTGTTTTAGTCAATTTACCAACATTTTGTACTTACGTTTTAAATTATTCTCCTAAAATACTAGCAGCCACATACTCCTATCACTTCTTTAAGATACATAAATTTTGTTTAACAATGACGACTTTTAACAGTAGTTTTTTATTTAATTGCACACACACACACACATATATATGTACATATATACATATATATATATATAATAGAATAATAGTAGTTACATTAAAATCCTGGGTATGGAGGTTAAGTGTATAAAGGATTTCATTTTAATATTAATTTTAAAGAATATTTATCTTAAATTTGTAATCACAATTGGTATGGTTCATTTTTTTATATACCCAACACTTATTGACTTGAAATGTTGGCTAATTCCATGACAGATTTTTATTAAAGGAAGCATATTGTCATAAATTCAAGTTTTCTGAATTCATAAAGAATGGTTTGAGAAAATTGCTCATGACTTTATCTTATTTTCATACAGAAGATTAACAGTAAATAGTTTAAAATAAAAAGTCATTGAGCAAGGGCAATGTGATGATGTTCTATATCCTCAGCCACCAGGGAAATGTAAATTAAGACTATTTTAAGATCCACCTCACCCCAGTCATAATGGCTATCATCAAGAAATCAAATGACAGTAAATGCTGGTGAGTATGTGGGAAAGAGGAGCCCTTCTTCACTGTCAGTTGGAATGGAAATTATTGCAGTCACTATGGAAATCAGTATGGAAAGTCTTTAAAATCCTAAAAATATAACTATCATGTGAGTCAGACATAACACTCTTGGGCTCAATATACTCAATATCCTACTGCAGAGATACTTGGTCACTCATATTCTTTCTCTGTTCTGAATAGGAGAAAATATAATGAGACTCCACATTCATTAAATGACAAATATACACAGTGGATTTTTACTTAGCTCTAAAATTTAATTAAGAAATCTATTGGTAAATGGGTGAAACTGTAAAAAAAAATTATGCTGACCTAGGTAACTAGTATCCAGAAAAGTAAACTTGTATGTTCTCTTCCATATGTTGGCCCTAACTTTGAATATCTCATTTTAGTGCGTTCAATTCAGAGCTCTTGTAGAAGCCAGAAAATTAGAAAGAGGGCATTGGTAGTGACCTGCCTTAAAGAAGGGAGAAGAGTAAAACAATACAAAGGTGTAGGAAGGAAATACCATGAGTCAAAAGCTCCAATCAGGGAAAGAGCTAGTGAGATAGGAGAGNTAAGGGTGCTTGGAGAGGTGTTGGCCACAACATGGCGAGTATGAAAAGAAAACACACAAAATCCTACTGTCTGGTAACTAAACTAAAAGTGTCATTTACAAAAAAGAAAAAGGAAGAAAAAAAGAGTGGGAAGGAAGATAGCTTGAATATAAGGTTTTGGTAAATGGAAGGACCTAGTGTTTCAACAGTACAGGTTCTTGGCACTTATCGTGGTTGCTCCTACAAACCTGGCAATAACACACTAACATTAGAAGACATATCAACAGGGTACTATACTGGAAACTCCCTCATGCCAGCTAGTTTTCCTTGTGTTAGAAGGCTATACAGCTGCTGCTGGGAGAATCAACAGTCTCATGCATACTGTCTTGTGCTTTTTGATGATGCAGCTGCCTTTGAATCATCAATGGTTCTGTGAGTAACCTCAATAAAATAGTGTTTCCTTGTAGTCACCCATCATCTTAATCCCTTAATAGTTTCATACATGAATAACATTTATTCTGATTATGCTCAAACTCTGCTCCTATTCCAAACAAGTTCCAAACCCCTTTTTTAAAAATGATAAATAATAAATGATTTTGAGGTAAAGTAATATAATATCAGTAAATAATTGCCTAATTTATCTCTTAGAATTATTTTTACTTTTAAAATGACTTGTTTTTTTTATTTTTGAGATTATAATATAATCACATAATTTCCTCCTTTCCTTTTCTTTTTTTTTGTCATGACAGAGTTTCTCTATGTAGTCCTGTCTGTCCTAGAGCTCGCTTTGTAGACCAGCCTTCTGAATATAAAGATTTATGCAAATGAACAATTACTACTCCCAGCTCCCAGGCCAAATCAGAGAAACTTGTCTTTCCAGTGAACAGCTGTGAATGCAGAAATGTTTGGCTACACAATATTGTGAGAATAAGTACCAAGTGAGTGCTCAGTACTAAATATGACATTTATTGTATATCCTTTCAAGTGTTCAGAGGCCACTGCAGATGAGGAAAGAAAGAGCATAAACACTGGAAGATACGGGAACCGGCTGAGAAATGCCATCCTCTGTGAATTAAAACCATTGCAGTCATAAACTCTCAACAAGTACAAATGAGTTAATCGTAGATGATTGATCTCATAATTCTTATCAAATTGAGATAATTTGTGTTATAGTGTTCACGAAAATCAGATCCTCAAGGTGAGATGCTGAGAATGAATGGACACACCAATCAGATAGGAAGGATTGCACTGACATTGATGATAATAGTATCACAGACAAACCCTGACACAGAGAAGCATATCTGTTACTAAGAATTTCAAGGTAAACATTTCACTATGATATTAATTAGTTTCCTCTTGCTAATATAATATATCACCACAATCTTGTTTATAAAAACATGAATATTTTCTTTTATATTTTAGAGGGGAGGAGCCAAAGTTATGGTATTAGAAATTCTGTACTCACTATAGAGGATCTAGGATCATATCTACCTTTCTTCAAACTTCTGATATCTCCCCAAAATGTTTGTTCTCCGTATCTTGGATGTCTCATCTTTCTTTGACCTGTTCTTTTGTGTATGCTTCCCATCTGTATCTCGGTTGTAAAGAACTTCTGCCAGTGTCTTATAAGAACACATGCGACTGTTTTTAATGATTAAACAGATGATCTAGGTTAAACTTCTCAAGATCCTTAACTTAATCACACCTTTTACAATACAAATCAGTATTCACAATTTTGTAAAATTAAGATATGGATATTTTATGAGCACATACGCACATTTCAGGGTAGAGGAAGAAGTATATTAACATTGAAGAAATTATATTTAATATTATGGGGTCAAGAGGAAGTACAAGTAGCAGAGATGAATGGTTTGAGATTCATTTTAGAACCCTTGAAAGAAAAAAAAAGACAGGTTATGTTAACAAGGCCTCAAAGTAAACCACAGTATGGATGTCAGAATAATCCAAAGACAGCACTTAAACAGGGCCTTTTCACCAACAGCTAGCTGCTTGGTAACCTGTGCTGAAAATCAAGCAGAGATCTGAATGCAATGGTTGCAGACCTTCAAAGGTATCAACCATGCATTTTTGTATCTCTATGCCAAATTTAGGACACTAATGGGTGGGGTAGAAGGGTATCTAGGGTAATGCATGCTAACAGTGCCAAAAATTTTCAATTATCTAACACTAGCCACGCAAGAGAAACATATAATCATAAAATTATAATCTCTATAGCATGGAAACCATGCAAAGACCTAACCAAAGGTGTTATTTACATATACCTATACACATACACATATATGTTAGATAGATTAGATATATATGCACATGTGTTTTAATGTGTTTATGTATATAATAATTATAAGCAAAGAAGGGGTCATGCATTTGAATAGATGAGTTGAATTTATGTAAATACAATACTTACTATAAAATTCAGAAAGAAATAAAAATTAAAAAAATGAAGAATATTAAATGAAACAAAAATATAGAATTATTTATGAGAATTTTATATTTGTCAATATTTACATTATTAAGACCAATCTCATATTATATTAATAGTGCATTTACAATATTGAATTAAATGTAGTGATCCTGTGGAAGTTGACAGTAGAATGATAGTGACCAGAATTTGGAGATTGCCATGTAGAGGAGGAGGGATGAAATCAGTTTTATAAATAGGTATTACATTATATAACAGTAAGGTGAATAGAGAAAACAGTAATATTCTCTATCTCTTCAATGTTAGATAAAAATAATTTGAAACATTTTACAATGAGGAATGTAACAATTTAAAGGATAAGTATAATTAACCTAATTTAAACATTAAGTTGGTATATATTTACAAACACAAATACTGAACATTATATCATACCTTCTTAATATGTACAATTTTTGTTGTTTTATTTACCTTCATATTTGAGACAGCATCTGACCATGTAGCACTGTATTAGTTTTTTGTCAACTTGCTGCAAAATAAGGTCACCTGTGAAGTGAAAACTTAATTTGGTAATTGTCTCCATCAAAAAGGCTTGTGGGCATGTCTCTCTGGGGCTTTTTCTTGACTCTACAGTGATGTGGGAGGGTCTGGTCTATTTAGGTGGTGCCATATCTGGTCAGATGGGTGTGGGTTTTATAATAAAGTAGAACAAAACCTGGAGGGCAAACTAGTAAGCACGCTTCCTTCACTGGCTCTGCTTCAGTTCCTGCCCCCAGGTGCCTTCCTTTGCTTCTGCCCTGGCTTCTCTGAACAATGCACTATGATGTGGAAGTATAAGCCAAGGAAATAAACAACAATAAAACAAACAAACAAATAACAACACAACAATAAAAAAATACACGACCCCTCTACTAATTTGTTTTTGGTTATTTTTATTTATTTTAATCCAAGCAATAGGAAAACAAAGTAGGCTGCAGTCCTCTTTACTACCTAAGGTGTTTTGCCTCTCAAGTTTTGGAATGAGAGGCTGTGCCATCTTACTCAGCAGTAAATATGACTTCTATATTTGTACAGGTTTAAAAAATAAAATAAATGAATGAATAAATAGAACAGCTTACCACTCTGTTATACAAAACAGCACTGACTGCATTACTTCAGTTGAGGCTTAATTATAAATAAAATGATGATAGTGTAAAAAGTAGATGGCAAAATGATAATACAATTGAAGTTCACTTACTGCCTTCAAGTGAATTTTTCATTCTGCAGGTAACGAGGATGAGAAAAATTTGGAGAGCTACTCGCACAACCAAATCTGTAATGCTGTTCTTGAGCCTGTATGATTTGCACTTTGTGCAATTGTGCAATTCTAAAGACCAGACTAATTTACTCTCTATCTCTTCCTCCAGTACCCTGAGGTGCTAGCTGACATCTATAGTGATGAATCTGTAATCTTCAATGAATTTAGCTACTGGCTGCTCAAGGGAAAAAATGCTGATAAAGGAATTTATTTTCCTAAAATTTGCAAGTAGAGAAATAAACGGGTTGTGAACTGTGCCTAGGGAGCTGACAAGTGCACTGCTGTGGGGCCTTAGGTGCTTCTGTGTCCCCGCAGCCATGGAGCTTTGCTAGGAAACCTCCTTGATAAATTTCTTTTCATTGTGGGTGGTCCAGGCTCTGGGCTTGTCCTCTGCCACCCCAGGTCTCCTCATTCTAAAATGATGTCCCTGTCAATCCTCCAACCATGCCTTTCTTTAATGTGCAATATGTGCAATAGCAGTGCATTACCCTAGATCATTGGTTCTCAACCTGTGGGTCACAACCCTTTGGGGGTTAAATAGGGGTTGTTTAAGACCATGAGAAAACACAGATATTTATATTATGATTCATAAGAATAGCAAAATTACAAAAAAAAATTACCTTTCCACCTCACCACATGTGCAAGGAAGAATCCCTGAGCAGAATGGCTGGAAGCTGATGCCCGTGGTCTGTTTTCCACTGGAAAGAATGTTTATTGGAAGCTTCTTCATCAAGTATGTAAAAATGTTTTAAAATATTCAATTAAAGAAAAAGAAATTCAACATCCTGGGTCTTAACTTTGCAACCTTAAAGGATGATTATTACAAATGAAATGTTCTTTTTGCTAATCTTATAAGGTAACCTGATCAAGA
This sequence comes from Neotoma lepida, assembly GCA_001675575.1. NCBI lineage: Eukaryota > Metazoa > Chordata > Mammalia > Rodentia > Cricetidae > Neotoma > Neotoma lepida. The sequence goes on from LZPO01035344.1 coordinate 19,703, forward strand.
TTTTAGTTTTTCTTGAAAATTACCTTAGATAAATTGAAAAGAATGAAAGGAATCTAAGATTGATTTCAGGAAAGTATTATCAAAACTGTAATTATATATATTTTAAATGGAAATTACATGAAGTTTCTGTCAGTACTGATAATTTTCACTTTTGAAAACAATCTGTTTTGCTTGGTATGTTAATTTTCATTAATGGGAGGAGTATTATAGCCTAATTCATTTTGTAATTAAAGAAATGGCAGACAAATGTCAAATAATATAAAAACACAAAAGTCAATTCAAAATACAGTGTATGATTATGATGAAAATCCTCCACATTCACATGACCTCTCATGGATTTCTTGATCCTTATTTAAAGTATATACTTACTTTAATTGCTAGAAAAGGATATTTGTCATGGAGAAGGTAATAGCATCACACTTTGTCTGGAATCAGCAGTAAATACATGCTTGTCACTCCTGAAGATGTAACTTTGTGTTGAAGCACTGAGGAAAAGTGAGTATGTGTGTTCCTATATCTACACAAGCACACATATTTCATGAATAGTTATATGTTTGTGTGAAAGAGAAGCTTTGAATCTGAAGTCTTTTTCTTCTCACTTCTTTCAAAAACCGCCCTTTACATGGAAGAGTTTCTTTGTCTTTCCTTGTGTAAGTTGCGAAGAAACATCAGAAAGCTTACAATATGTGTCTTTTCGCTAAGTCTTGTTGCATGCTCTTATACTCTTATCTGGTAATGCAAATTATCTAAAGAAGCATACAATAATATTAGAGTCTAAAGGGAAGAGCCATGATTACTCTCTTCCGAAGTCCCTGCATTGACCCTCTTTCCTAATCATGTTTTACTTAAATTGTGTGGCATACCTTCAATAGTCATTAAATTTTAATTCCATAAAAAATTCATAGGTTGTACTTTGATTACATTCAATCCCAACTCCATTCCTGTTCTCCTTCCATATTCTCCCTTCACCTCTGTTTCCACCCCAACATTATTTCCTCTTTTCTTTCTTTAATAACTCACTAAATCTAATTCATACTCATGGGTATGTGGCTACCCACTGCAGCTTGGTCAACCAACTAAGGTTCTATACCCTTAAAGAAAACTGTCTCTCCTCCCTCTAGAATCTACCAGTTGTCCATAGAGTCTAAGCTGAGGGTGGATGCTCATGAGTCCATTTTATTTCATGCCACAATGTTGACTTGCTTGATCTTGTATAATTTTGGCCAGAAAGAGCAGCACCTGTGGGTTGATGAATATAGCTTTCTATCAGGTCCTCATCAACCTCTGGGTACTCTCAAGGTCATTCTTTCCCCTCTTTTGAAATACTTCCTGAACCATTGGTGAGATGGCATTTGTGGTTGAACACTCCACTGACAGTTTTTCTTCAAACATTTTAAGGATATCATTGGCAATAGTACTCAGGATAGAAAAATTCATTTGTTTTTGAGAAACTTTAAAGACAATTGAAAAAGAGTACTCCAATGTCACAAAAAATCCATAATTTTAAAAAATAATCACATTTGAGCTGGCAGAACTCAGTGAGTAGAGGCTCTTGCTGTGTAAGCTGATAACTGTAGTTCCACTTCCAGAAGTCAGTGTTCCAGTGAGGGAGCCAACTCACTGAGTAGCCTCTGACTTCTACAGAGGTGTTCTGGGCTAACAACTACTATTCCTTATGCAAAATTTAAAAAATTATAATTACTTAATCCTAACTTATGTGGACATTCCCTGCTCAGTTGCACATCATGCCAGCCATAAAAATGGTAGGTTACCTTCCTGCCCTCGGAGCTCTCCCATTCCCTACATTAGGTTTCCAAAGATGCAATCAGCTGCAACCGCTCTCCTCACCACTGACCCTCCCCTGCTGCTGTGATCCTACCTCCAACCCAGGCAGAAGGACATTACTTGCTCAAGTGCAGGGCATACCAGCCAGAAGAACAGGTAGGCAAACTCAAGTGGAGACTTCCTACTGGACCAGAAACTACATTGGCTGCGAAGGTCAGAACACCCTCAGTAGATCACATGTGCTCTCAAGTTGCTCACATTCTCACACTATCCCCAGTACCCCCCTCTCCTCCTTATCACCATGTCCCAGCCCCCAACTCAGGCAGAGACCACCCGCTCAATCAAAAGAGCTAGCTACCAGAAGTCCAGGTTCAAACTGGGACAGAGACTCCCCGCTGAATCAGGCCACACAGAGCAGAAGACCATGGGTTAAAAGAAACCAAGAAACAAAACACACATCCAACAAAAACTAACTCAGAAATTAGCCCCTAGACCTATAATCTCCCCAAATCTAGAGACCAGCTTAAGAACACAATCAACCACAGGCAGGGCAATATGTCACAACCATAGCCCAGATATCCTACTAAAAGAAACCTAGGAAAATTACAACACAACTGAAGCACAAAAAAGACCTTAAAACTACTTTATGAAGATGATAGAGGACCTTAAAGTAGAAGTGAATGAATTTCTTAAAGAAAGCCAGGAAAAAGAAACAAACAGTATAAAAAAACAAATAAAACTGTTCAAGACCTGAAAATGGAAATAGAAGCATAAGGAAAACAAACACTGAGGGAACCCTGGAGACAGAAAATATAAGTAAGCAGACAGGAACAATAGACCCAAGCAGCGTGAACAGAATACAAGAGATGGAAGAGAAAAATCATAGGCATTTAAGATATAATAGAAAAACTAGATACATTGTTCAAACAAAAGGGATAAATCCAAAAATTTTCTAACACCAAACATTCAGGCAACATGAGATACTATGAAAAGATCAAACCTAAGAAAAATAAGAATAGAAGGAAGAGAATCACAGATCAAAGGCACAGGAAATATTTTCAACATCAGAAAAAAGCATTTCTAACCTAAAGAAGAAAATGCCTATAAAGGTACAAGAAGCATACAGAACACCAAATATATTAGACCAGAGGAGAAGTCCCTTTGGCACATAATAATCAAACCACTACACATACAGAACCAAGAAAAATATTAACAGTTGTAAGGGAAAAAGAGCAAGTAACATATAAAAACAGATCTATTAGGATTACAACTGACTTCTCAATGGAGAGTCTAAAAGCCAGAAGGACCTGGACAGATGTCCTACAGAATCTATAAGGTCATAAATGCCAACCCAGACAAATCCTAGCAAAATTTTCAGTCAACATAGATGGAGAAAACAAGATGTTCCATGATAAAGTCAAATTCAAACAATATCTATCTACAAATCCAGCCCTACAGAAGATACTAAAAGGAAAATTCCAACCCAAGGAGGTTAACTACAACTATGAAAAGAGAGGAAATAAATAATCTCATACCAGCAAAATCAAAAGTAAGGAAACACACACACACATCACCACCACCACCACCACCANCAACAACAACCACAACAAAATAACAGGAATTATAATTGTTATTCATTCATATTTCTCAAAATCAAGAGACTCAATTCCCCAACAAAAAGACACAGATTAGTAAAATGGACAAGAAAACAGGGTCCATCCTTCTGCTGCATTACAAGATTACAATAAACACACCTCAACATCAGTAGCAGATATTACTTCAGAGTAAAGGGTTGGAAAAACATTTTCCAAGCAAATGGACCAAAGAAACAAACTGGTGTAGCCATTCTAGTATATAACAAAGTAGACTTCAAACCAAAATGATCAAAAGATACAGGAAGGACAATTCCTATTCATCAAATGAAAAATCCACTAAGATGACAATAAAATTCTTAGCATCTATCTCCTCAACACAGAGGATCCACATTTGTAAAAGAAACATTATTAAAACTTAAATCACACATAAAACCTCACACACTGATAGTGAGAGACTTCAGTGCCCTACTCTCACCAACCAATAGGTCATCTAGACAAAAGCTAAACAGAGAAACACTGGAGTTAACAGAGGATATGAATAAAATGGACCTAAAAGATATCCATAAAACATTTCACCCAAACCCAAAAGAATATACCTTCTTAGCACCTCACAGAACTTTCTTTAAAATTGACCATATATTTTGTCACAAAGAAAGTCTCAGCAGATAAAGTAAAATAGAAATAATTCCCTGCATCATATCAGACCACTGTGGATTAAAGCTAGATTTCAACAATGGAAAGCCTACAAACTCATTGAAACTGAACTTTCTACTGAAGGACACTGGGNCAAGGGAGAAATAAAGAAAAAAAATTAAAGACTTCCTAGAATTCAATGAAAATGATTGCACAGCAAACCCATAGTTATAAGATACAATGAAAGCTATGCTAAGAGGAAAGTTTATAGCACTAAGTGCCTACATAAAGAAATTGGAAAAATCTCTGACTAGAAACTTGACAGTACACCTGAAAGCTCCAGAACAAAAAGAAGCAAGGACACCCAAGAAGAATAGATGGCTGGAAGAAATCAAAGTGAGGACTCAAATCAATAAAATAGAAACAAAGAGAACAATAAAAGAATCAATGAAACACAGAGTTGGTTCTTTGAGAAAATCAACAAGATATAAAAACCTTCATCTAAACTAGTTAAAAGTTAGAGAGAGAATGTGCAAATTAACAAAACAGAAAGGAAAGGGGGGTCATAACAACAGACACAAAGAAAATACAAAGAATCCTTAGGTCATACTTTAAAAATCTGAACTTCACAAAATTTGAAAATCAAAAAGAAAAGCATAATTTTTAGGTATATAATGTTAAGTCAAGATCAGATAAACAATTAAAATAGACCTATAACCCTAAGGAAATAAAAGCAGTCCCTCTAACCATCCTCCCTAAAAAAATAAAACCACCATCAAGCCAGGGCGAGAAGATTTTAGCATAGAATTCTACTGAGCTTCAAAGAAGAGATAAGGAGAATACTCCTCAAGTTACTCCACAAATTAGAAACAGAAAAAGCACTGCCAAATTATTCATATGAGGCCATAGTCACCCTGATACGTCATAAAATTCAACAAGGAAAGAGAATTACAGACAAATTTTCCTCGTTAACATTGATGCAAATATACTTGCAAACCAAATCCAAGAACACATAAAAAATGATTGTCCACCACAAACAAGTAGGCTTCTTCCCAGTGATTCAGGAATGGTTCAACATATAAAAATTTGTAAATGTAATCCACCATTACATCTTGAAAACGTCTGTGATAAAAATCCATCACCCCGTCATGATAAAAGTCTTAGAGAGATTAGGAATACAAGGAACATACCTAAACATAATACAGGTAGTTTACAGCAAGTTTATAGTCAACATCAATTCAATGGAGAGAAACTCAAAGCAATTCAGGAACAAAACAAAGCTGACCACTCTCTCCATACTTATTCAATATAGAACTTGAAGTTCTAGTTAGAGAAATAAAACAACTTAAGTAGAATAGCAGATACACATTGGAAAGGAAAAAAAGAAAAAATATTATTTGAAGAAGTTATGTTACTATAAATAACTGACTACAAAATTCTACCAGAAAACTCATTCAGCTGATAAACACCTTCAGTGTAGTGGCTGGANACAAGATTAACTCAAAAATATGGGTAGCCCTCCTATATACAAATGACAAATGAATTGAGAAAGAAATCAGGGAAACAACACCCTTCACAATCATCTCAAATAATATAAAATATCTTGGAGTAACTGTAACAAAGCAAGTGGAAGACCTGTATTATAAAAACTTCATCTTTGAAAAAAGAAATTTAAGAAGATATCAGAAGATGAAAAACTCTCCCATCTTCATTGATTGGTAGGATTAATGTAGTAAAAATGGCCATCTCACCAAAAGCACTCTACATATTCAGGGCAATCTCCTTCAAAATTTCAACATAATTCGTTATAGACCTTGAAAGGACAATACTCAACTTCATATGGGAAAAAAAGGATAGGTAACACAATTCTGTACAATAAAAGAACTTCCAGAAATATCAACATCCCTGATTTCAAGCTGTACTACAGACTTATAGTAATAAAAACCACATGATATTGGCATAAAAATGGAAGAGTTGATCAATAGAATCAAATAGAAGACCCAGATGTAAACCCACACACATGTGGATAGCTAATTTTTGATGAAGAAACCAGAAATACACAATAGAAAAATGAAATTATATTAAAAAAGGTTCTGGTCTAACTGGATGTCAGCATTTAGAATAATTCAAATATATCCATAGTTATAACCCTACAAAAACTCAAATCTAAGTGGATCAAAGACCTCAGCATAGAACCAGAGACACTGAACCTGAGAGAAAAGAATGTGGGGAATAGTCTTTAATTCATTGGTTCACTAGACAACTTCCTGAACAGAACACCAATAGGGCAGGCACTATGATAAATCATGGGATCTCATGAAACTGAGAAGCTTCTGTAAAGCAAAGGACACCACCAAAAGGACAAAACGCCAACTTACAGAGTGGAAAAAGATTTTCACCGAACTCCACATCTGACAGGGCTGATTTCCAAAATATATAATGATCAAGAAACTAGGCATCAACAAACCAAATAATCCAATTAACAAGTGAGATAAAGATCCAAACACAATTCTCAACAGGAGAATCTCATATTATTATTGTAATTAGACGGCTAGCCCAATTATTTATATATTATCAAGATAGCTTTA
>LZPO01035344.1:41876-55486 GCA_001675575.1 Neotoma lepida
AACTTGATAGAAGAGATAGTAGGAAGACTGAACTGAACTGAAGTTCCTCAACTGAAGAATGGATCAAGAAAATGTGGTACATATACACAATGGAGTACTACTCAGCAGAGAAAAACAATGACCATGTGAAATTTGCAGGCAAATGGACAGAACTAGAAAATATCATGCTGAGTGAGGTAACCCNGACCCCGAAGGTCAAACATGGTATGTATTCACTCATAGGTAGATACTAGATGTGAAGCAAGGGATAACCAGACTGCAACCTACAGCTACAGGGAGGAACATAGGAGGCTTGCATGGATCGCACAGTGAGGGAGAAATGGATGAGATTTACATGGGCTGACTAGGAGTGAGGGGGAGGAAATGGGGGGCAAGGGAAGGAGGATGAGAGTGTAAGGGAGCTGGAGGTTTGAGCTGGAACAGGGACAGAGAGAGAGAGCAAGGAAGGAGATAACATGATAAATGGGGAAATCACAGGAATAGGGAGAAACCGAGTGCTAGGGAAGTCCCGGAGAGTCCACAGGGATGAACCCACCTTAGACCACAGGAAATAATTGATAGGGTACCTGAACTGGCCTGATCCAGTGATCACAGGGATGAATACCCTAACTGCCACCATGGAGCCCTCATCCAGTGACTGATGGAGACAGATGAGGGCACTGAACGGATCTCCAGGAGCCCAATCGATGGGAGACAGGGGGCCCTCTATGAGCAAGGGACTATGAGATCTTGATGGGAGGGTGTACAGAGATGGCCAGCCAAACTAGTGGAGACGCATGAACTATGGACCTATAGCTGAGAAGCCCCCAGGAGCCCTCATCCAGAGACAGATGGAAGCAGATGCAGAGATTCACAGCCGGGCACCGAGCAGAGCTTCAGGAGTTCTACTGATGAGAGAGAGGAGAGATTCTGTGATCAAGGGACATTGAGATCATGAAGCCAGCCAAGCTGGTGGAAATGCATAAACTGTGGACCAATATCTGTGGAGCGCCCCCCTCCCTCCCCCGGTGCTGAACTGGGCCCTCTGGAAGCTTGAGACATTTGTTTGGCTTGAAGTGTCTGAGGGCCCCCAGGCAGTGGGATTGGGATCCATCCCTGGTGCAGGTACTGACTTTTTGGAGCCCAGTGCCTGTGGTGGGACAGCTGGNANAGTCTTGGCGCAGGGAGGAGGATCTTGTCCTGCCTTGGCTGAGAGTGCCAGGCTTGGAGACTCTCCATGGGAGACATTGTTTCGGAGGTGGTGGGAATGGAGGGTGGGTTGAGGAGGGGAGCTGGCAGGGCGGGAGGAGGGAGAAGAGGGTGATCTGAGGTTGGTATGTAAAAGGAGTGGAAGATCTTTTTAATAAGAATAAAAAAAGAAAAAAATTGATCTATTCTTTTATTTTGTATCCTCTTTATCTTTGATTCCTGATTTTGGATTATCTCCCTCTTGCTGAATGCCTTGGAATTACTTTGTTTTTTGTTTATAACTCTTTGAAGAATTTGTTTTTATTTCTCATTAACAATGAAATGTTATTAATTAAAACATGAGATGGCTTTTAAGTTCCTTAAAAAAAAAATCGAGATTACAAGTGTGATCTTCATTTCTGGATTGTAATTATTCCGAATATAATAAAGTTGACAACCAAGAATAGTCATCACACAAGTAGGTAGGTGGGTGGATCTGGGGAGCAGTTGGATGATGAGGATGTACATGATCAATATGTTTTATATAAAGTTCTCAGAGAACTGATAATGATATTTTCAAAAAATAAATGCTTCAAGAATTTTAAAAATCAACTCAAAGGTACACATTTTTTTTGGTACGTGAGCACTTAGTTTATAAATAAGAGTTACAATTTATTTGAAGGAAAGACAGTTCTTGGTATCAGAGCAGATGCAAATGGAATGTTTGCTTAAATGGGAATTTATGAAATAATAGAGAGCTTTAAAGGACTTAAGATACTAATATTTAAATACTAGAATTTCAAGAAAGATATTACAAATTCTAGTTAAAGAGTAAATAATTTNGGGTAGCAAAGAAAGAGGAAGAAATAGAGGGACTTTTCCAGATGAATCTACTAACAATGGTTGCTTGATAAGAAAAGCATATAATATTAATCAAAATTAATAATGATAAGAACACTAATAAAATTTTAAATATAGTTTCAGAGAGTTTAGCCTGTGCCAGATACTGATCTACATATTTTATTATATTCATTCATGTTATAAAATAGTTCTTGGATTAAGTAATCACTTTATAATTGAAAAAAGGAATGATAGAGACATACCAAATAATTTGTTCAGATGTCTGAATCATGGCTAATTTCTTAAGAAAAGAATGACTGTACATATCCTGCAAAATCCATTAAACTTAACCATAAAAATTTGAGGCTGAAAGAACATCCAAAAAGCATTCAGATGAATATCATGTCATTCTCCAAAATATTGTCAGGTAAAAGTTAGTGCATGCAATTCTGTTCATGCTGACTGGTTTCATAAAGTTGACTGAGGATATACAATTAACAATAATTGATTCTTTAGGGCATATGACCAAGAAAAATCTGGTCTATTAAAAAACATACACATAAATGCAGATAAACATGCAGGGATCTGACATGTGAAGCTGGAGCTCAAGGAGGCCACAAGAATATGTCAGATCTCCTGGAAAGGAGGTGATAGAAGATTTAGAATGGCTATATGGTTGGGAGCTGATGACCCAATCTTGGGTCCTCCACAAGAGCAGAGTTTTTTCTTAACTGCTGAGCAGTTAAGTGTGTGTGTGTGTGTGTGTGTGTGTGTGTGTGTGTGTGTACCATTAAAATAGATATTTCTCCAAAGTTGAGGAAATAGTATATAATAAATTTATGAAAAAAATCATAAAGCTTGTTAACGAAATAAAAAAATTTAAATGGATTGGAACACTTATCAGTGCCCTGTTTAACAACATATAATGATATAAACACAATTAAATGAGCCAATGCATGCATCATCTTTCTGAGGACCATTATCATAATTGAAGATGAAAAACAACTATAACAGATAGTAGAATGCCTATGCTGACATAAGTACTAACCACTAAAATTGTAATCGATGGTGAATTTAATGGAACAGAATAATGTACAAGTATAAGAGTTTTGGAGAATTTATTCCTTTTTCTTAGCTGAAAGGATGGATTAATTACTAAGGTTGTAATTTGAACCAGCTACACATCTGAAAAAAAAATCAATACAAGTAAATCAAATCTCTGGGTGAATTCAATATTTGAAATAATCACATTGTTTCATTATTCAATATTCTTCATAGAAACAGAACCAAGAAGAGAGTGTTATTCCATTTGAGCTTTCAAAGACTGGTTTTGGTTCACTCACATTGTGGTGCATCACATTTCTGCTAAAATTTGGCATAAATAAAAGTAACTTCAACTCTGAAATACCCTCTAAATAAACACAAAAATAAACATCACATGTGTGCAGCATTACATGTATGTATTTATTTTAATAAAATATTAATAGAGTTCTATACTCCAGATAGAACAAATGGAAAGCACTTTTAATTTTTGGAGCTTGAAGTTAAAAGTGCTATCTGGTTATAAAGACAATGTTCAGTAGCTCTGAGAAACAATTTTTTATGGCCACATTTATTTACATATATATGTATATATATATATATATTTGACTTTTGTGTGTGTGATGGTGTGTGAAAGAAGCACTGTATATTTTATTAATATTTTTACATAATATCCATAGACAAATATATTCAAAATTGAGTCAACAATAAATTCTCATTAATTAAATAATTAACAAGAAGGAGTAGGCAAATGAATCAGACTAGGAAGGGGAATATATTCCTTCATAATTTTCCTGAAGCAAAACCTACAGTTTTAAACCCCTTTTAAACCTCTATGAAACATGATTGAAGGCAGATAGTCATCATACAATCCATACACCCACAGGGGTTGGATACAGATTAAGGGACTTATGGGGAGGAAAGGTTCTCCCAANAAGAGGAAATAGGACATATAGTTATAGAGAAATTTGGGTGTGGGAGAGACTAGAATAAGAGAATTAAATAGAGAAAGAATACAGTGGAGGGACAGCTAACACTAAGGACCATTTGATGGTACATATGAAACCTACTTCAGAAGAAGCTTCTTAAAATATACATATATGAAAGAAAGCTAAATGAAATAACAAAATAATAGGAAAGATAAAGCCCCAACAAGATATTTCTTGCCACCAAGTAATAGCTCCATTGAGAGAAATAGGTTACATCTAATTAAGTTTTTGGCCAAAGAAACTTCACAGAAACCCATAAACAACTCAAAGTTTTTGCCAGTAGTTTGGTCCCCAAACTTATGGAAAGCCCACATTGCAGAAGAAAACACTTTCATACCTCATCGAACATGGAGAAGTCATGCTTGTGCCTAACTTGATCCTTCAACCCTTACTGACTACAGTTCATGATATTAGAAAGCATTGTGCATGCTACCGGAGGAGAAAGGTACCTACCAACACAGCTGCAAACCTGGCAATCTACAATGGTGACCTGTAGGTAGGATAAACTGGCACAAAAGTTATGGGACTAGCCAATCATTATCTGATTGTAGTGAAAGCCACGCCAGGAATTGGAACCCATTGCTCAAGTGGTTAAGAACCCAAGACTGGAGAAAGCCATGTATCAAATGGCAAACCAAATACCATTGTTCTGTTAAGGGATTGTATGAATAAAATTACTCCTAATGAAATTCTGCTATAGCCATAAATCATTGTGTCTCTCAGCCCACAAGAGAGAAGTTTCCTTATAGAATATATAGAAAAAGTGCAGAGATCTACAACTGGACAATGTGTAATACTCATTGCTAAACAGGAATTTTTTGTAAAACACCTCCTTTCAGAGTTCAGGGATCTATTCAGAAGAGGAGGCAGAAAGATTATAAAAGCCAGAGGGGGTGGAAAACACCAAGAAAATGGGACTGATGCACATATGAACTCACAAAAACCACCATTGCACGCACAGGACCTACACAAGTCCAAGACAGATGTGGTCCCATCACTGAAAGGGGAATTGGACATGAGTTCCCATATCTAAACCAAAAGCTATATCTAAACTGCTTGCAAAGGAAACATAGTTTTCTTCAATGGTGTCTCACTGGGATTACAAACCAAAGTTAACGGCAAGTTCCATGCTCATCAGTAGATGACCAACACAAAGCAAACTCAATGATATATTTTGTCTCATGTTGATTTGCTTGGGCTTTTTCTTTTTTACTTTACTGGTCTTTTGGTGATGTATTATGTCTTCCAATTTTGTGTTTTGGTAGGTTGTATATGTGTGCATGTGTGTGTATGTATGTGTGCATTTGTGTGCATGTGTGTCTCTTCTTGTGNATGTGCTTGTGCTTTTTCTTTGTTCTTAATTTCAGTTTGCTTAGTTTTATTCTAACTTGATTATTATATTATTATGATGATAATTATCATTATTATTTTCAACATGTTTGTTTTCAAAAGAGAGAAAAAAGAAGGCATAGAGTTGAGTAGGTAGAGAGTTTGGGAGGATCTGGGAAGAGTTGAGGGAGGGGAAACCATAATCAGAATATATTATATGAAAAAAATTACTTTAAATTTAAAAAGGAAAAAGGAAAAAGAAAAACCCTAGTTTTTCATGAAATGCCATTCTTCATGGCTTGCATAAAACTGTGTAAAAGATAATTTACCTTAGATTCANAATTTTCTTCTCAAGATTACTGTAGATCAGAATGATACATAGAAAGATCATAATTGAATTAACTGAAAAGAAATGCAGTAATTCATATGTTTATAAATTCTTACCTTTTTAGAGTTCTTCCTTTGGCTCACAGGGGACCCTTGGAACCTTTAGGGGATGGAGAATATCTTGAAAGTTGTTTTCTAACCTCTAAACACATACTATAGCACATTTATACCCACTTTCTCTAACACACACACACACACACACACACATACACACACACACAAACATATACATGCACACTGAAGTAACCATAAGCTATTGTCATCTTGAAAGTTGGTGTTGGAGAATTCTTCAAGAGCTAATTGTCAGTTTCTCTGTCAGTTTCTCTATATTATTAGCACCTGCTTGTCTTTTTTTGCTTGTTTGTTTGTTTGTTTGTTTGTTTGTTTGTGGGTTTGTCATTCTAGTATTAGGCCTGGGCCTTGGGACCTTGTGTATAGTATGACAGTCAAATGTTCTACAACTAGTCTACACTCTCACCACTTTTTAAAAAGACATTCTTCATGCTGAAGCACTTTTGAGATGAATATTCTTCTCAGTTTAAGATAATTTATCTTTAGTTGTTATTTTGAAATGAAAAAAAAATATGGATTCATTGGGTATCCTCAACTAGTACTAATTCTTTACTTTTAAATTGATTGACTTTCAGGTAGACATATTAAAAAATAGAAAAATGATAACGCCATTTGAAATATCTTTTAATTGTCTTTATGATGTTGACTTTGAATTAAGTTTTCTAGCATAGAAAGACACTGTGTTAATTTTCTTATGACACAGAGAGAGTAAAAATAATGTTGGATATTTTCTCAAAGTTGTAATAAATGTAATGGTAAAAAATAAATTTAATAAGAAACTAAAGATCATCAAACTGACAGGTATCATTTTGTGTTCCTATTTCTTGTCTTACTTGCCAGTACAAGATAAGAATTGTTGCCAGGCAGTGATAGCGAACGCCTTTAATCCCAGCACTCAGGAGGCAGAAGCAGGCGGATCTCATGAGTTTGAGGCTAGCCTGGGCTACCAAGTGATTTCCAGGAAAGGTGTCAAAGCTACACAGAGAAACCCAGTCTCAAAAAAAAAAGATAAGAATTGTTATTATTAAGGTTTCTATTGCTGTGAAGAGACACCATCTTATAAAGGGAAGAGGCAATTCTTATCAAGGGAAACCTTTAAATGGGTGGCTTACATTTCAGAGTTTCAGTCTACTATCATTATGATTGGACATGAATTGCAGGCAGAAATGGTGCTGGAGAAGGAGCTGAGAATTCTATATCTTGATGTATAGGCAAGAGGAACTGAACTGTGTCACTAGGCATAGCTTGAATATAGGAGACCTCAAAGCCCACCCCCGACAATGACACACTTCCTCCAACAAGGCTACACCTACACCAATAAGGCCACACCTCTTAATAGTGCCACTCTCTATGAGCTTATGTGTGCAAATTAAATGCAAACTACCGCATTTCACTCCCTGATCCTCATAACCTTGTTATAATATCATAATGAAAAATGTATTTCGTTCAACTTCAAAATTCACTATAGTCTATCAGTCTCAACAATGTTTTAAATTCCAAAGTTGCAATTCCCTATTGAGATTCATGAAATCTCTTAACTGTAATCCCTTTTGAAATAAAAATTGATAAATAGATCACATACTTCCAAGATATAATGAATGGCACAGAATATATATTACTATTCCAAAATGTATGGAAGGGAACATAGAGAGGAAGTACTGGAGCAAAGCAAGACTGAAAACCATGTGAGCAAATTTAAACCTGCATCTCCATGTCTGATGTCAAAATGCTCTTCAGAGCTCCAACTCCTTTCAGCTCTGTTGACTGCAACACACTTTCTCCTGGGCTGGTTCTACTCCCTGTTAGCAGTTTTCCTTGACAGTTATCCCATAGTGCTGGCATCTCCAACATCTTGGGTACTCCAATGCAATCCAGGCTTCACCTTCACAGCTGCACACAATGGACTCTCTAGTCCTCCATTCGGGGACACCCCTGACACATGCCTGGCCTCAGAGGCTTTTCTTAAAACAAATATTCCATGACCCCTTTCTTCTGTCCTTAAAGCCAGATCCATGTGGCCAAAGCTGCCAAGTTCTGTTACTTACTGGGGCTGGAACATGGACCCCTTGTTCAATTACATCTTCACCAACTTTCTGTATTAGATAGTTTCCTTCACTACCTAAACTTNGCTGTCCTGAAACAGCCTATATAGACCAGGATGGCTTCAAACTCAGAGATATTTCACTTACATCTTCACCAGCTTTCTGCTTTCAATGGTTTTCATCACTTCCTAAGCTTGGCTGTTTGGGAACTTTCTTTGTAAACCAGGCTAGCCTCAAACTCAGAGATTTGGCAGCCTCTGCCTTCTGAGTGCTGGTATTGAAGGCATGCACCACCATACTCAGCTCTAAGTTTTTCTTTGATTTCTTTTCAGAAGTTGGAGACTTAGCTAGGTGATATCTTGTCCTGAGGTCACCACTCCCTTTATTCTTTATATTGATCTATTTATCTTCTTGAACACAGGGTTTAATTCTATTGCATTTCCTGGTGCTCCTTCTCTCCTCAAATTGTTCTTCATCTTGTATTTTTTCTTTCTCAGATTTCTCAATTTCATAATAATATGTATCTTCGTCCAAATAATAAGTTTCCTGCTGACTCAGAAAGCCAGATTACAAATGAACAACAGGTTTAAAAAGAGCAAAGCCATTGACAGGCAGATTCATTGGCCCGAGAGAAGTGTTGGCCCTGAGCCAGAGCAGGAGATTTCTATAGATTGTAGGTAGGCAAGGGGTGATGATGTGTCCCCCCACCCATAAACTGGTTTGTGTCTTTCTATGCTCAAAAGTTCAACACTTAGGTGGGGACTTGAGCAGTTGGAAACTTCAGGAGAGTGTTGTGGGATATTTGTATACTGTGTGAAGATACATTGCTGTGATTGATTTAATAAAGATCTGAATGGCCAATAGCTTGGCAGGAGGTATAGAAGAATTTCCAGGGAAAGAAAGGAAGAGGAGGAGGAATCAAGGGGCAGGAGAAGCCAGGAGACATGGGAAGGAAATAGGAGGTACAAGACGGAAGAGAGGTAACACCACATGATAGAACATAGATTANTGAAAATAGGTTAATTCAAGTTATAAGAGCGAGTTAGAAACAAGCCTAAGCTATAGGCCAAGCTTTCATAAATAATAATAAGTCTCTGTGTCACTATTTGTGAGCTGGTAGCACAAACAAAAATCTGACTACATTTGGTGCCCAATATCAGGCTCAAATAGCCAAACATAGGGCCTGATAAAACTAAGAAAAGTTCTGTACAAGGAGGCAGATGTGGATTCCCTGTCTTGTAGTGTCTCAGGGGAGCCAGTGCTCAGCATATAGAGATCCAGCTACTAAATGCTGCCTGTGGACTGGATCCAGCATAAATACAGTGGCTAATTAGCAGTTTAGGGTTTGGCTCATGTGGTCAGTGAATGCTGCAGAAGTGTAGAAAGTCAGGCACAGACCAAGAAAATCTTTATAGTATGCTTAAAATGTGCTTAGATGATGTAGAAAGAAAAGAAAATAGATGTAGACAGTTATAGAAAATAAATAAATCAATTAAAATAATAAAGTCTTTAAAGAGAGAGTAAAATAATATAAAAGGAAAAAGCCATACAAAGATATGAAATTATAGAGGGCATCTGAATCCTATATGGCAGCGTTTTGTTGACTTTAATTTTTTTGAATGCTAATAAGCAAATGGTAACTGCTGAGAGACAGTGGATTATGAAAGGGACTGCTAAATTAAACCAGTATATATACTTTAAAGATGTCTTAGCTAGAAAATGGAAGTTGGGAAATGTGTTTCATTGGGGGAGAGGTTATGCCTTTATTTTTACAGGAACCCAAATTAATGAAGATCAGATTAGATTGTGGGAGACCTACTGAAAATCTTGGATACAGACATTAAAAAAAAAAAAGACTATGGGACATGAGCATATATGCTGACCNTACTACTATGGGAACAACTCAGAGTGGATGAGATATGATAAATCTTGTTGGCTCCAGAGTCCTCATGACTTATTACTTCATGCCATCCTTTCATATGTCATGGATAGAGGTTTGATTATACAGTTTAAACAAATGTATAAAGTTATCAGATGCCCTTTATCTGCTGAAATATGAAACAAAAAAATCATCTTTTATTTACTTGTGCACACTGCACATTCCATACTGTGTTAATGCAGATATATATGTTACCCTTAAAAGTTTGTGTATTTTTAGAAAGAAAAAAAAGGGACTAAATACCAATTACAGCAAATGGCCCTGGTGATCAAGCATCTCAGAATGCCTCTGTTGCAGTTTCCTCAAAATTCTGCTTCCAGAACAAGTTCAAAGCTGCTAGTTGAGATGGTCCAGCCTCACAGACTATCCAANCAAGACTTCAGATAAGCTCTACACTTCCCCATCACACAGAGACTAAACAAAAAATAATACAGCTAAGCTCTCCCAGGACTTGACCGTTATCCTAATTATCTCGGGATACCTAAAGATACTGTCACCCACATACAAAAAGAAGCCGTCTAGAGAACATGATGCCCACATTCCCAAGAGGTGGTGTGAATTTTTTGCTTGTTTGGTGGATTNTGAATGTTTGTCATCATTTACTGGGGTTGATTGCAAATTGTTACTGGTCATGGTAAGGGAGAAATCTAAGCAAGGGTGATATAGAAATGATAGAATAAAAGGGTATATTATTGAATCTACTTCAAGCTAAAAGCAACTATTAATCATAAATATTTTACATTGGTATGGATTTTTGTATATGGATACAAATTTAAGGTTATTTTTTGTTAAGAAATACTCTTTATATGTTTCTACTCTTTTAAAAGATATTTTTGTATATTGATACAAATTTAAGGTTATATATATATGCTTCTACTTTTGTTTAAGATATTGTACCTATGCAACTCATTTAGCAATATAGTATAAATTTCTAGTTCTTGAAAGTTATTATTAGAAATTATTTAGGATAATTAAGAATAATTAAGAACTATAGGTTAGTNGTTAGTCATCTAACAATCAAATTTGTGGCCATGTTAGGAATGTTTGCAAAGCCAAACAGAGATATATTTTAGATAGACAAATGGTCTTCAAATGCTTCAAAGACCTACAGAATATGGCATTTAAGATGTTTTAATAATCTAAGGCTTTTCATGATGATAAGACACTTCTCCTCCTGGCAGCACAGTTTATTTCAAAAAAGAATGATAGTCATTGAAGAACTTCCATATGAAGTTTGCTTTCATTGTGGCAATGCTAGTCATTTGAACAAGAAACTGCCTTTGCCTCAACTCTGGCAGTATGCTGTTCAAATTGGACAAACAGGACAAAAAAAAATGAGTGCTGAACTTTGCCAAGACAAGGTATGACATTCTTTCAAAATTCCTGCTTCACAAAACATCTATCATATTATTGAAGGCCTTTTGGCCAAACATGTATGTCCCAATGTTGCAGAAGAATCTTAGGTGACTGTCCAGACAGCCAGATGTTTCTGTCATTTCTATAGTTTTGAAAGTTGTTTTCTCTACACTTCCAGTTTACTCAGATAATATTACATTTTATTGTATATAGTTTTACTACATTAGAGTTAAAACCTTTCCTTTTTATTTAGACAAAAGGTGGAAATGTTGTGGGATATTTGCACACTGTGTGAAGATACATTGCTGTGATTGGTTTAATAAAGATCTGAATGGCCAATAATTAGGCAGAAGCTATAGCAGAATTTCTGGGGAGATAAAGAAAGAAAGAAAGGGGAAATCGAGGGGCAAGAGAAGTCAGGAGACATGGAGAGGAAACATGAGATGCAAGATAGAATAGAGGTAATGCCATGTGATAGAATATTAATATAAATGGTTTGATTTGTTTATAAGAGTTAGTTAGGAACAAGCCTAAGTTCATAAATAATAAGTCTCTGTGTCATTATTTGTGAGCTGGAGGCCTAAACAAAAATCTAACTACAGAGGAGAAACTTGGTGGTTGGCAACTTCAGGGGAGGGACTTGTGTGGCTGAGAACTTCAGGGGAGGGACAATAAAGGGCAATCAGATGCTCCAACCAAACACATTATAAATCTTCATTAGAGTTACTATTAATAATCACATGACAGAGTCCATACTAACCTACTTTGATATTTTTCTCGGCCAATGGAATTAATCCAAATATCTTCAATCTAGCCTCAGACAGCCTTTTCAGACAAGGGCAAAAAGCAGACACATTCTTCACCACAATGTCACAAGAATGATTGCTAGACAACATTCTAAAATTCTTCACCTCTGGAAATCTCTTGAGTCAGGCCCCCATAGTTCATCAAATCACATTCAACACCATTGTCTTCTATGTTCCTATTAGTATGGACCATTAAGTAGCACTTAAAGTATTCAATTGCTTTTCTAATCCACAGTACCAAAGTCCATATTCCTTCAAACAAAAGCATGATCAGGCCTATACCCTAGGCAATACCCTAGGCCCTGGTACCAGCCTCTGTCTTAGAGTTTCTATTGCTGTGAAAAGATACCATGACCATGGCAACTCTTATAGAGGAAACATTTAATTGAGTGGTTTACAGTTCTGAGGCTCAGTCCATTGTCATCATGGTGTGACATGTTGGCATGCACGCAGACATGGTGCTGGAGAAGGAGCTGAGAATTCTTTATCTTGATCCACAGGTAACAGTAAGTGAACTGTTTCACTAGGCATAGCTTGAGCATTGGAGACCTCAAAGCCCACCTTCACAGTGACACACTTCCTCCAACAAGGCTACACTTTGCAATAGTGTCACTCTCTATGACCTTATGAGGGCTAATTACATTCAAACTACCACAAGCATTCAACATCAGTTTACTTTAACTCTCAAAGTTTGTCTTCCTCTTTTTACTTTAAGAAGTTGTGTAACTGTCTGTCCCAGATGTTCTTTACTTCCTATTTTATTGTATGGCTCCCTATACAGTCAAGTCTTGCCTATTAATTAAGATGTTCATATTCTGAACAATATATGATATAACAATATATCATAAGGCAACTCTATCATTTTTTCAGTTATTACAGAGTGGAATAATAAANGAGAAGAATGGACCAACATCAATAAGTAACATACTATGTTGTGAAGACCACTGCATATATATCTCCTGCTCTTGACAAACCATCAGTATGCTTCTTAAGGGCTAATCTTCATATTAATATATATAGAGAGGCCTCGCACTGTGAAAATTAAAAGAAACCTCTTTTATATATTAATTATAAAATTCTAACTACTTTCTGCAAACTTGCACCTTTATGGATTTTTCTTAATTGTGTAATAACTACAATTTTCTCCTATTCTTCATTCAATTATTTCAAGACAGATATTTCATGAGTTTTATTTTTCTTGTACTGTACATAAGCATTGAAAGAGAAAATGAAAATCTCCTGCTTTGTTGTGTGAGATCATTATTTTCCTTTGGTATTAATCACAATAATCTGTTAACAAATAAGTATTATGTTTGTAGCATGATTTTTGAGTTGTCATTTAAAAGTTTATAAAATGAAATTTACATAAAGCATATAGTCAATTTAAGTACAAAATATATAGAGGAAAGGAGAAGGTGCTTATCTACCTCCATATTGACTATGTATAGTTGTGATAGATAGATGTTTGTACTTCCTTCTCAAATAGTTTGATATGAAATATTTACTTTATTAAAATATTTTTCACATAATGTAATCTGATTAGTGTTTCCCTTCCCTCCACTCCTCCTTTTTCCTATTCAACTCTCCTTTCTCTCTTTCATTGGAAAGCATTCAAGCTTCTACTTAAAAGTATAAAATATGC
>LZPO01035346.1:41385-59616 GCA_001675575.1 Neotoma lepida
AATTTTGATGGTGCTGAACTGAATTGTTTGAGTCTGGTCCCCCACATATAAGGAAAATGCATGTAGTTCAGCAGCAGTACAGCATAGTGTGGAGATATTGTGCTTAGACACAGAAACTCTAGAACAGAAAGACACACAAAGCAAATCAATATATAAAACCATAGTACACGGTTAAATAACTTTGAGACATAAATATACTGCAGTCTTTAATGAAAGGCATTCATCTCATTGTACAAGGATAGAAAGAAGTCTTTAAAGTTACCTGTCGTGGTTTATGATACACACACACACCTCCCACATGATCGTAGATACATGTATAGAATGTCTTTAGTGCAATTTATTTGCCAACTTTGCCCAGATAAATTTTTGTGGATGTCCAACTTCCATGAAAGAAAGAAAAAAATGTCCTCTTCATTGCAAGTTTCCATTCCTCCAAAGTTAGGAAAAGATATTTATACTAGGAAAGATCTCAGTACCTTCAACCTAAAGACTTACTTCAGATATTTTGTTGTACAATTAATCAGATAAATAAAATTAATGGAATTTTCCATTTCTGAGTGTATATTTTCAGTTTGCCAGTTGTTTCAACAAATAAGTATTTTTTTTAATATTTAAGCTAGCAGCTGCAGAATATTTAAGAGAGGATATAAACTCTAGATCTAACTGATTAAACAGAAAATCAAAACATGAAAAAAAACCTAGGGATTTACTCCAGCTGTAAATAATATGTAAAATTTAAATTTCAGATTTCAAAATAAGGAAAGAGTCCATCTATTCTATTATAAACATCTGACAATTGATACAGGGAAAATGTATGTGAACAGTTTCAAGAAAAATATTGGCCCATTTTTCTAAGGGAAACATATCTAACTATACTACTTTGTCCCTTCAATTTAATAACTTCATAATTTGCTGGCAACATTTTAAGCAGACTGGAATATCAAATTATCCAACAGGAAAACATCCATCAAAATTTAGTCAAGAAAAATTATATAAGCCTTCTTTTAACAGTTAAAATATATATAAATGACTATGATTATTCTCTTTTCAGAAACAACTAATGCAATCTTTATAAATCTGCCACGTATAAACATCTCTATAAATAGATAGAGAATGTAGATATGGAACACTAATAAGAGTCTGTTTTTGAACAGTGGCCCAATATGGACCCTGCATCTTTAAGAACTGAATAATGAATGAAGGCCCTCCAGCAACAATTTGAGGTGGAAGGTGACTAAGTGATAGTACTTAATCCTCATGATTCAAAGCTTGCTGCAGAGAGCCAGCTCAAAGGGAAGGCTGTGCAGGTTGGGGTTGCTTTTCAAACACAGTTCTAAGGTTCTCCAGGGTACCAGTTTCTTCAGGAAGATGAGTAAGCAGGTCTTCTCCCAGAACAGGAATATGTGAGATTGATAAGGTAACAGTGCCTCTGGGAAGAGAGGTCCACTGGTGTTTTGTCAAAAATAGTTTCTGTAAATCGTTAAGATAAACAGTTTCATTGGACAAGGATTCCAGTTTGTCCTCCTCTAGATGCAATTCTCTTAACTTCCTAAAGTTTCCAAGACTGTGGGGAAGCATTTTTGGAGGACTGTTTCATAATAGTAAAACCTCAAGAGAAACAAGTCCAGACACATCTACTGGTACCTTGGTGAGCTACTTAAGTGCCCAAAGTCAGTTCTAACATACTGGTCCAAGTTCCAAAATCTAAAAGAAATGATTGTCCTTCATATTCAGCTCTATTAATTTACATTTTAGCTCTGGAAAGAATTCTAAAATGAGATCTTGTTGATTCGACTGTGTTTCATTTTGAGGGAATAAATTGTGGACTGAGATAGACCACCCATTGGATATAATTGGAAATGATTTCTAGCTAAGGTTCAGTTATTCAATTTTAAGAGACTGGATAGAAGACTCTCAGGTGTAGTGTACAGTGTTACTGTTTTCTAATTTTAAATGTTCAAATTTATGGCATTTTGTTAATGATCTAGGTATTCCTGACAATCTCAGGCCAAGATGGTTTAAACAGGACAGATATTCTATTGTATGTAGGAGGCCAACTTGTTCATTGTGTTGCAAGTCAAGGTTGTTATCTGGGTGCAGTTTCTAATCTTCTTTGGAAAGTGTTCAAGATGATTATGAGTACATCCAGCACAAAGAGGTTATATTACTTGCCAATTTTAACAGTTAGTTTAAGATTTTGTTCTCTTGAGTGCTGAGTTGCTGAGTTTAGGCAGGTTTTTGATGTTTTTTCCACAAAGGTATAGAGTGGTGGAGAATCTGGCCTAGACACCATTGAAGGAACCTCTCAGTTTATTATGTTGTAAATCAAGCATCCACAAACATTCTTCAGGTTATCAAGAACGAGACAAACTGTTCAGTGAACTTCCATTGAGAGTCAGAGTAGGAGGTTTACTGAACATCCTCTTTCTGTTGGGAGAGTTTGCAATCTGTTACTGTATAAATAAAGTTCAATTAATTGAGTCAACTCTTTGATTGATGGTGTGGAGANATATATATATATATATATATGTCTTGGATAAGTCCAAGCACACTAAGTTTCCTCCTGCAGTTATTAAGCTCTTAATGGCTGGATTTTTTTCCAGCCCCAGGTGCTGGATTTGGCCATTTGATGGTATTGTCTACTGGAACCCTCCCTTCCACCTCTGGCACCTCCTTTTGGTTTTATGTTCTTTCTCTTTGTTTTCTTTCTCCAAAATCTCTATGGCGGCTTTTGACTCTTTTTTCTCTTTCCTTGGCGGATTGTACTTGGGGTCTTCCTCTGTAGAGTCTTTTTCTTTGCCTAAACTGTCACACATGATGTCTGAAGCTTAGACAAAATACTACATGAACTCGTTTCATTTGCCAGAGTTGGCAGGGCTGGAAAGATGGCCCAGAGGTTAAGAGCAGTGACTGATGGATTTAGGGTTCAATTTCCAGCACTCACATGGCAGCTTACAACTGTCTGTAACTCCNGTTCCAGAGGACCCAATGCCTCTTCTGACCTCTTTGAGCACTGCACAGGTATTACCTGCATGCATGCAGGCAAAAACACTCATTCACATGAAATAAAAATAAATGAGTTTTAAAAAAGTATTGGCATAAGGAACTAANCAGCTTGGAGTCACACTCATCTATTGCATATTGGATCTAAAGGTGCTATGGCCAATTTTGATAACTCATTCCAGATGGTAACTGGAGCTGGGGATCAGTGCTTCGTGACCGCTTCCCGAATGCATTTCCTACAGTCCTGGGTGCATCCTTCATGCCTTCNACTTTACATAGCCCAGAGGCACCTAAACAGTCTACAACAGGTTCTTAAGTCATTCCTGTGTTTCTCCTCATTCTTGTAATTCTTTTCTCTTTCTGCCCTCTGGCAGTCTTTGCTTGTGCTGCAAAGATGCAGGGCAAGACAGTTTTTGTTCAAAATTAAATAATGAACAGTCTTAATGCTTCTTCCTTCTCTGGACTCATAAAAATGCAAAGTGCTTTTCTAAGGCTTTTAAACCTCTACCAAGTAAAAAGGGAGAAGCCGTAGCTGTAATAGGAGACACATACGTAGATAGCATCAGTGCTCAGACACTGTTTCAGTACCAGCCCATTCGGGAATCCTTGAAGTTTCAGATCCTCAAAGGCAAAAAGGACAAACTGCTTTCATATCTCACAGACTGGTAAAAATCAGCATAAAAGATAGAAAGAACTTAGAGTGGTGCTCAGGCTCTACAAAGGCCCCCAGTGATCGTTAGCTGTCCATCTGTAGGATTGTAGATTTTTATACTGGCTTGGAAGAGGACTTTGATTGGGATTATTGTGTTATTTTCTTCTTGTCACTATATTTTTTGGGAAAAAAATACATCTGTTACAGTGGAGGATGCTTCAGCTCTGTGATTTCCCATGCTTAGGTCATAGTTTGACCGATTTTCAACTAAGCACATGTCTAGAAANGTACTTCTTAGTTTACTATAGGTGAAACCCTAGGTTTTACTTTCTGTTTTATGTTTGCTTTTAGTTTTGCTTGAAGTCATACACATTCTTTTTTTAAAGCTATGGTTCTTAACCTATGGGTCATGATTCCTTTGGGGGGTNAAACCACCTTTACACAGGCGTCGCTTAAGACCATCAGAAAATACAGGTAAAGCACAGACATTTACATTATGACTCATAACAGTAGCAAGATTATGGTTATGAGGTAGCAATGAAAATAATTTTATGGTTAGGGGTCACCACAACATAAAGAACTGTATTAAAGGGTTGCAGCATTAGGAAGGTTGAGAGCCATTGTTTTAAAGTTTCTTAGAGAATGAGCAAGTGCATCAAGATCATAATGGGAAAACCTGCAGAGACGACCAAACCAAACTAGTGGGAACTCATGAAAGTTGGATCAACGGCTGTGGAGCCTGCTCGGGGCTGGGCTGGGTCCTCTGCATGGCAAGACAGTTGTGTAGCTTGATCTACTTGGGGAGCCCCCTGGCTGTGGGGTCAGAATTCATCCCTGGTGCATGAGCATGCATTTTGGAGCCCACTACTATGATGGGACACTTGGTACAACCTTGAGGCAGGGGGAGGTCCTTGGACTTGCCTTTACTGGATGTGCCTCCTCATGGGAGGCCTTGGGAGAGGCTGGGGGACAGGACGAAGGAAGAGGGGGATCTTTGATTGGTGTGTAAAATGAATGAAAAATTTTTAATAATTAAAAAAAGTTTTTGAGAGACTAGTGTATCAGAGAGACAGAACAAGCCACAGCCAACCTCACCTTGCCAACTCCTCAGCTGATCTTGTTTCCTCAGACTGCAGGCTTCTGAGTCCTCTCCCCAATGAATCTCAGCTCAACTGCTGCTCAAAGCCTGAAAGCTTAAGAGGCCCCAGCTTCTGGTTTCCACACCTTATATACCTTTCTGCTTCCTGCCACTTTTTTCTAGGATTAAAGGCGTGTGTCTTTCTCAAGCAAAGACATGAGATCTCAGGTGCTGGAATTAAAGGTGTGTGCCACCATGCCTGGCTGTTTCCAGTGTGGCCTTGAACTCACAGAGATCTGGATGGATCTCTGCCTCGGGAATGCTAGGATTAAAGGCATGTGCTACCACTGCCTAACCTCTATGTTTAATCTAGTGGCTGTTCTGTTCTCTGACCCCATATTAGGGTCATTTGTTAGGGTACATAATATTTTGGGGGACACAATATAATCACCACAGACTAGAGTCTAGAGAGAATGCTCAGTGGTTAAGAGTACATAGTGATATGTAGAGGACCAAGCTCAGTTCCTAGTACCCACATCAAGCAATTTGTAACTTCTGCTCCAGGGGATCAGACATCTTCTTCTGGTGTCTGTGGGTACCTGCTCCCATGCACAACCCTCTCACTTACATAATTTCCATAATTAAAGGCTTAAAACTTATCTTTTATACTTCTTTTACTGTTGAGTAATGTGTTGATGAACTGTGTTTTAATCCAGGCCTAGCATCTTGTAGTTAAAGCTTTAGTGGAGGATATGCTTGGAAGATTTGGCCACTGGATATTTTTTAGTTTTTAGGTGATTTCTAATAAACAATTTATTTTAACAAGTTTTGTAGCTCAACTTTTTATTACTAACCTTGTCTTTTCCCTCAACAGTTTGGAAACTTCAGCGGTCAGGGGATGGGCCAGCCAATGCCAGGGGCTGGTCCCAATATGTTCTCTGGTGGTTACCCTGGGTACCTGGCGTACTCTGACAGCTACTCCCCTGTGGATGACTCTATGTGGACTTATTTCACAGCTGTTGCTGGACAGGTGAGGTGATAAATCTTTTACCGAATACTAGTCAATAAACAATCACTATTTCAAAGACGTGCCTGCTGCTCCCACTTAGTGTTTCATTTAAAATGTTTATAAAGCTTATGTTTTAAGCTTATATAAAATAATAGTGCTCTTGAGATCAAAGATGAGGGTAGCCATAATTGCTTCATTTTTTAAAAATTGTATTGAGTTTGCACTTGATAATTTCACATGTGAACAATGTGCATTCATATCATATAACCCTCACAATCTCTCCCATTACCTTCCCATCTTCCCTACAAGTCCCCTTCCCACATGCATGTCCTTCATTGTTGTCCTAGTTATTTGTCTTTGTTGTGAGATGCACTGAGTTTAATTAGGTCCGTTTTACTGTTAGACGTCTGTAAGCATGATGACTGAAAGGGGCAACGATCTCAAAGTGGGGTGGATCTGAATCTTCCTCACTGTGTGCTTACTGTGATGACTGGGTATGGCTTGTCCCATTCAAGTTCATGTTAAAGTGTAATTGCAAATATAATCCTCTTGAGCAACAGTGGAGTCCTTCAGAGGGAATTAGATCCTAAGGGTCCCATCTTCATGACAGGATGAATGTGATTCCAATGGATGGCTTGAAAGCAAGCAACTCACCTACCTCCCTCTTTCTTCTTGGGCAATGCTTTTGTTCTTTAGACACTGACTTCCTTTTGTGCTCATCTGCTCCACACAGAAAAGCATGTGGCCCTCTCCAGAAACTGCCAGTACCTTCCTGGCTTCCAAAACTGTGAGCCAAAATCAACTTGTTTTCTTTCTAAATGTGCCAGTTTTGGGTGTTTGGTTATAGCCACAGATGATGGAACATATGAAGTTTCTCTGAAATTCTTTAACAAAGAAATTTTACAAAGTAGTTAGTAATTACACCACAAATTAAATATTTTTAGTACTTTGGCTGTCTTCTTTTGAATTATGTTATCTTAAAGGTGTCTTTATTTTTAATTGTGTGTGTGTGTGTGTGTGTGTGTGTGGGTGGGTGTATGCACATGAATGAGGGTGCCCAGGGAGTCCAAAGGCTTCTGATCAACTCAAATCAAGAGTGACAGGTAGGGAAGTGTGAGCCCCTTAACTGGGTTCTGGAAATGAGCCTTTGGTCCTCTGGGAAAGCAGTAAGAGCTCAACACCATCNAGTCATCTCTCCAGGCCTGCTGAATTATATTTTTATTTCCAAATAAATTCCTTCATTATGTTTCACACTGGGACACACACTACTCTCCTTCAATGACTTTATAATATAAATTAAGTCAATTTATGAAAGGAAAGGATGAATTCTCACAATTGTGATTGAATACAAGGAAGTTTTAGAACTGTAATTTAACAATCATAAGAACAATATTTTCAGCGTTGGCATCAATTCCATTAACTATAAATACATGTGTCTCACTTAAAACATAAGTATGTCATATGATGTGACAGGAAATCAGTTCCACTGTCATACATTTATTCAAATTGAGAAATTGCATGTGTTCTCACAGATGAAGTTATATCATTTTTAGTAATATATGGTTTAAGTTGATGNCACGTTTTCTACAAAGATTATCAAAATGATCNTGTTGAGACTTTTTGTATTTTTATTTATTTATTTATTATGTATACAGAAGAGGGCGCCAGATCTCATTACAGATGGTTGTGAGCCACCATGTGGTTGCTGGGAATTGAACTCAGGACAGAAGAACAGTCAGTGCTCTTAACCTCTGAGCCACCTCTCCAGCCCCCTTGTATTTTTTTAATACAAAAAAATGAAAGCAAATGTTTTCTTAAATGGTGTGCTATGCTGTTAGCATGTTAGGCTCTAATACATTTGAGTAAATATTGTAAGCCGGCTTTGTTATGACAACAGAGCAGTTTCTGGTCTGCCAGTTCAGCTCTAGGACTTTGTATGAGCTNTTATTGACAGTACGTGATCACAGTCGTTGGGAAGCATTGCTTTTACTCTCACTACTAATACATTAATTTTTATCACAGTTTATTCTTATTAAGTACTTTTATANGCACTCTCCTGTAAAATTTGAAGTTAAATAAAAAAAGTATGCATCTGTTGTGGTTTGAATGAAACGCCTTCACAGGCTCATGCATTTGTGCATTTGGTCTCCCACTTACAGTGTTGCTTTGAAGGTTGTGGACATGGGATGTAGACATAGGGCCAGAGGAGTGGGGCTTGACAGGTACAGACCAGGTCTACTGCCCAAAGCTTTCCAAGTCCTGATTTGCTTAGATGTAATGAGCCACACTACAACCCCCTGTGTTATGGGTGCAGCCCAAGTCACCATGTCTTCCTGACCATGATGGACCCTGTCCATTTAAACTGTGAATCAAAGTGAAACCTCTCATTTTTTTTAATACAGTATTATACTTACTTGTGTTAGTTTTGACTGCATGTGGTACAAAAGAAATGTTGAATAAATACTTAGAATTAGAAAATTGACAATTGTGGGATTTTATGCATATGTATAACTTGAACCTATATATATTTTATATACAGATACATACATGTATATATATTCACCTTTATTTTGTATAAATATATGTCTGTGTTTCC
Source organism: Neotoma lepida (assembly GCA_001675575.1). NCBI lineage: Eukaryota > Metazoa > Chordata > Mammalia > Rodentia > Cricetidae > Neotoma > Neotoma lepida. Next base: position 49,724 of record LZPO01035346.1, read on the forward strand.
ATCCATGTTTTCTGGCTCATAAATCCGTGCCCTAGGCAGACATAGAAGTTAGAATTTCTCTTCTGTCAGGCAGATCATAGAAATCCAGTCTTGCCCTGCCTTTTGATTGCCATAAAGAAATTCCCTACCTTATTTTGTATGGTGATTTGTCACAACAATTTGTATGGTGATTTGTCAAAACAGTTCTGCCATGTGAGATGTGGATGCAGTGAATATGTGAGAAGGAATACATCTCTCTCCAAACTGAGATGCAAAAGATTAAAAGATAATCTGTTTCTTCAAGTATCATTTGAATCAGATTCCCAAACTTTTATTTTTCCTTTTATCTTCTTTTGGCCCATGTCAAAATGAATCAAAAGTTTTCTGGTAGACTGTTCCATTGAGAATAAATACTTAAATATGAAAATACTATAATATGCCGGGCGGTGGTGGCGCACGCCTTTAATCCCAGCACTCAGGAGGCAGAGGTAGGCAGATCTCTGTGAGTTCGAGGCCAGCCCGGGCTATCAAGTGAGTTCCAGGAAAGGCGCAAAGCTACACAGAGAAACCCTGCCTTGAAAAACCAAAAAAAGAAAATACTATAATAATATATTTTGTATATATAATTGGATCTTAAAAATTATAAAGTCACAGTCATGCCTTACTTGACAATAGTATTGTGCTCCTGAATATTAGGCAGCAGAAAGAGCAGAGGACGAGAGCAGATGCCCAGTCACCTTTGAGTGAATGCCACAATGACGAGGACCTTGCCATAGGTCCCACCTTTGCTGTTTCCATCTGTCTGGGGACCAAAGCATTAGTAATTCACTTCTGGTAGACATTCACCTCAAACGCAATACATACTAGGTGACAGAAATTTTTCAAATCCATAGTAATCTTATGGGCCTCTGCCTTACATGTGGTCCATTCTTTACTGAAACTGTGTTGTGGCAAAGGACTCCATAACTTTAGTAATATGGTTCTTGTATTAAAAGAAATAAGCATTTGAAATGAAAGAGCAAGGAATCTAAAGCCTGATTCTTGGATTCAGGGTATGGTAAAGATGGTTGTGCTGGCTAGTTTTGTGTCAACTTGACACAACCTAGAGTTATCTGATAGGAGGGAACTTCAAATGCCTCCATAAGATCCAGCTGGAGGGCATTTTCTTAATTAGTCATTGATATGAGAAGGCCTAGCCTGTGGTGGGTGATGCCTTCCTTGGGCTGGTGGTCCTGGGTATTATAAGAAAGCAGGTTGAGTAAGCCATGAAAAGCAAGTCAGTAAGCAGCACTCCCCTATGGCCTGTGCATCAGCTCCTACTTCCAGATTCCTGCCTTGTTTGAGTTCTTGTCCTGACTTCTTTCGATGATGAACAGTGAAATGGAAGTGTAAGCTGAAGCTCAAGTCTAATTAGTGCTAACAATAAAAACCCAGAGTCAGATATCAAGGGTGAAAGCTGAAAGATCAGAGAAGCAGAGCAACCAGCCACCAGAAACTTATTACCTCTACAAAATCTCAGACTAAATAGGGCATCCTGTCTCTACGAATCCTCAGACTGAAAGAACTGAGATCCTATCTCCACCCACCTTATATTCCTGTCTCCACCTCCTAGTGCTGGGATTAAAGGTGTGAGCCTCCTATGTGCTGGGATCAAAGCTGTGTGCCACCACCACCTGGCCTCTATGGTTAACTAGTGGCTAGCTCTCCCCTCTGATTTCCAGGCAAGTTTTATTTGTCAGAACACAAACAAAATATCATACAACAGTAAGCCAGATAAACCATTTTTTCCCCAGGTTGCTTTGGTCATGTTGTTTCATCACAGAAATAGTAATAATAACCCTAACTAAGACAATAGTGAAAGTGGTATTTTATATTCCAACTCAATAGGAGGGAGGGAGGGAGAGAGAGAGAGAGAGAGAGAGAGAGAGAGAGAGAGAGAGAGAGAAAGGTGAGTATGTGAATCTATGACCTTATATGTATATTAGACAAGTACAACATTTTTTTTTTTGGTGTATGTCTATGTGTTTAACAATTATTGGGTGAGGGATATATGATTTGCATCTAGGGGATATAATAGGATGGTTCATCAATAGTATAAGGTAGAATTTTAAGTAGAAAACTACATCTAAATCTGGAGCAGGCTATCAAATGGTGACTTGTAAATTATGGTTGTTTCTGGGAGTGGATTGAAGATGGAAAGTATCAACAGTATGAAAGCAAATCGTGCACTGGAAATTCAAATGTTGGACTGATGACAAGCAGACATTCTCCCTTGGTTTTAGCTACAGTCTGTATCCAGTCTCCTCTCTTTTACAGCAAAGGATGATGTACTGAAGTAGGTAGCATCTCATAAACACCGACAGCATCTTACGTTCTATACTTCGCTTGAGTGCCCTTCAGGTTCCATTACTTTTCTAAGAACAGAGATTTTGTACAGACTTTGTACATATGTGACCCGTGATGGGCTACTCAAGCCCCATGGACAACTTTTTTTCAGTCTGTGGTAGAAGCTGGAAATCATAGCTGCAGAAAGTATCCAATTGCTATAAAATAAAACATAGTCATGTGGATAGCATTTCTTTGGAATGCTTTTTCCAAATAAGGCATTGCTGGGGGACTGGTACGATGAAAGAATACCTGATGACCTGAGTTCAAACCCTGGGACCCACATGAGAGGAGAGAGCGCAGACTCCCTTCCAGATGTTGACCTCTGACATCCATGTATGCTCTACCCACCATTACAAAATAAAAAATAAACCATAATAATAATTTTAAAGGCCTTGTTAGTAGACAGCATTGACTTATTTTGGCTCATTATTCTTCCTGCCTGGAAGGAGGACTTGAGGGTTTTGAACGTACAGCAGCCATCTTTGGGGAACAATATACTTGAGATAAAGGCTTGTGGGTGGAGAACATGAAAAATGCAGGCTGATGGCACAGTTAAGTTGCCACATAACNTTGTACCCAGCCCCAGATTTCCTTTATGAAACAATGAACCCTTATTGACCTTTTAAAAGTTTTTTTTAATGTAATTTTTTTTCAGACAGGGTCTCACCTTGAACTCAGAGAGCTGCACTTGCCTCTAGATTAAGTCATTTTTATAATGCTGTTCTGCACAGCAGTGTGTCATCAACATAAGACCTGGGAAAATGTTTTGCTTTTCTTTTGCTTTGAGTTTTTGACTCCAACAGGGGCCTTACACATACTGAACATTTGAAATCATGCTAGCTACATTTCAAGTGCTCGTTGGTAGCTCTGGTGAGAGCTACTATCATGACAGCTGAGGACTAGAGAGAATGCTCTTCACTCAGGGGCCTGCATGGCTGGCCCTCCCCATCCAATTCTCTCTCATCGATGAGGCTTTCCTTCGCTATTTCCTTCAGATGAATAGCGTCACTCTTCACCCTCACAAAGTACCCATGCCTCTCATTTCTACATCACCTATGCTGTGTTTCCCCTGGCCTTTACTGTCACTCGATGTAGTCTTTGCTGCATAGTTTCGTCTTCTACCACTGAAGTACAAACGCTGTAAAGATAAGGGATTTATTTTGCACAGTTTGCTATCTGATGTGTTGAAAAGATTTACCTGCAGTGGGCAGCTCAGTGAGTGTGTGTTAAACGAATGAGTGTACCTAAGAGTCATTTGTTCATGTCTCTGTACATTTGCATGACATTATTTTATGATTGTTCCATGGAAGTCATTTTATCTAATGTATTTTTTGAAAACTGTTTATTTTTGGTGGCTATTTTTTGAACCCAAGTTTTTGCATGTAGTTTGAAAATTTGACTTTCNAATTTGTTTCAACTGAAGTTTGTCTTTTTTCCTCCCTCTTTCCACTTCCTATCAAGTCCTTTATTCCCCATCCCCATGTCACCCTTCTTTTTCTCATAGTTTTGTAATGTCATCACCTGGATTATGTCTTGTGTCAGCTCTCAGCTACTTTAGGGATATGCCCGTGGTAATGCTGAAAATCCCATCCCAAATGAGGTGTACATAGGTCCCAGCCTAGTCCTTTTCTGCAGGAGTCATGTCTCAAAGAGGATATCCTTAGCAGTGTATTTTTGTGTGGGTTATTTTGGTTCCTTTCATGAGTCTGGTACCCTATCCCTGTTTCTATATTCAAGTCATATGACAGTTGTATCACAATGAAGTGAACCATGTTTACTTCTATATAATGTACTAAAGCCTGATTTAGAGTTGGAAATACATATATATATATATGTGTGTGTGTGTATATACATATATGTATATATGGTGTGTGTGTGAATATATATCCACTTCATATACTTTGAAACCATAAGAAGTATACAGTGAAGCATCATAGACCTCAAGTGAGAGAATTCGATATACTCTTTCTCTCATTATCACTCTTCTTAGTTGCCATACAGGGTGCCCTAATGTAACTCCTGGTGTAACCTTTAGTTGTTACTGTATTGTTAAGTCACTTAGGGTGAGGCTGGATTAAGATATGAGAGATTTTTGTCTTGGATGCACAATTTAAATGTATTTTTAAAAACCAGTAATCAAAACAAATAAATCCTTAATGTGATTTATTTTTAAAGTAACTTAAGAACAGTGTGATGAGCAAAAGCTAATTTTTCTCAGCTTTTAAGACAGGGTCTGACCCTGTGCTTGCACACAGATCTCAATTGCTCCACTTTCATACTGACTCTGCTTAAATGTACAAAGCCTGTTCAACCTGTCTGAAGATTTCATTTTTGTAAAACAGTAAAATGTATACTGATTAATTTGCCATGGTTAAATCTGCCTGTTTTTAGGAGATAATTGGGTGGAATAANGTAACTTGAAAGAAAGGATTATGTAGGTGAATGGCTTTTCTTCTGTCTCTCCAAAAGCTTCATAAAATGAAGAATCTGCAAGCAGTCATCAGGGTGCAGTAGATTGCTTGCAGTCCCAGCTGCCAGGAGGCTGGCATAGGAGGACCACCGTGCCCAGGAATTGGATTCTAGCCTGGGCAGCATAAGAAGATCCCCATCTCAAAGCAAAATAAAAATGAAAACAAATAAAATGTCAAAAGTGTTGAGGAAGTTAGCAGACAGGCTTCTCTGTTCTATAGCCTTTCATTTTCCAATGGGTGAAACAGTACAGGGTACATGTTTCTAATTATAAAACACAAACTCCTTTGGCTACACACTGTATCTATGCAAAGCAGTGAATGAAGAAAAGCAGGGGCCATTGTGCATAAAACAGAAAGTGCAAGTGTGATGTGTGGTGTACATGTTTCTTGATGTTCGAACATTCCCTCAGAACAGATAAGATCCTAAAATACTTTCTATGTTCTTTAACTGAAATTCATACTACTTTCTTCTAGGTTTCTTTTTCAACTAATTTTACTACTAAAGTAACTCCATACCCTACAAAGTTTGTCTACTATGTTTAGAAGCATAAAAAATATAGTAATAATAGCCCTACTATGTGAGGGTAGGTGGACTTATTTGTGAATGTTGCAAAAGAGAGTGGTTCTGGGACAGAAAACATCACAATGCCCAGGATTTATTTCTTATAATTTTAATTACATTGGTGGAAATTTTCTATATATTCATATGTTTTCTTCTTGAGAGTTTTAATTTTATGTTGTCTGTTTATTGAATTCTGTGTATCATTATGCTGCCTGAATATTGCATTGATTTGTAAGTGGGAAGAAACTGACAAGGCTTAGAAATTCTTATTAATTTCATTCTCAACTAGAATAGCATTTTCCCACTGAAGAGTTAAAGAGAAAAACAAGTATAATTGTTATCTTCAGTGTGTGAGAGGACAGTTTCTTTTTTAATCAAAGCAAGAAAAAAAAAAAAAACCTATTTTCTAATTCTTTACTGAGCAGTAGTTGACCATACTTGGTGTTTGGTTTGAACTTTCACAGCAGTGGCCTGGCTGTAGAGCTGTCAGATTTGGGTATAGAGACTTTCGGTTGGGAGCATAGCAGGAAGGTCCTTGAGCCCACAGATCTCCAGAGAAACTAGGAATGTTATGCACACAGGATTGTCTTTCCAGTGAGGCAGATGAAAAACCTGTTCTTCCATCCAGAAAGCTGAGAATTGGAAGTGACTAACAGCCTGTTGGGCCAGGCCCTATCATGCTCTTCTAACCAAGACGAGAGGTGGCTGGTAACCTAAAAGACCCTTATAGCAGAGGCTGCCCCAAGCTCCCACAGCCAGAGCCAGAGGTGGCTAATAGCCCAAATGACCAAGGCCAGGCCAGAACCTTAGGCACTTAAGCTGGTGCAGGTAGCCTATCTCTAGAACCCATCTTCTTGAAAGAAATGACAGGTACCCTGAGTTGAGTTTCCATGTAATTACTCTTCCTTGTGCAATGGGGATTGTATTGCACTAGGAATTTTTTTCCAAACTGTACTGAGCTTCAATACACTGGGACTAAACCGCCTTTTATTATACTCCCCAAAGTCTGATCCAGGTTGACGAAGTAAATCTGCACCAGGTTTTTATTCTTACCTTTTTGTATGTTTTGCTTCTTTGCCTGACACCTGCAGGGACCCCCTCAGATTTTACTGTTATTTCTGCTTACAATCCATCAAGCAACTATTCATCATTTATGTTTTCTTGAAACACAATATTGGCTTGAAACGGTTTCTTCAGGATAGACAATTATTGGTAATGTTTACCTGAGTAGAATGTGACAGAAAGGCCTTCTGATGTCCATGTTATTGAAGAAATATTGTTTTTCTAACCCAGCCTCACTCTTAAAAATTTACTAATTTTTCTTAAACCATAGTTTTAAGGACAATTATGGAGTTTGTAATTTGGCAAACTCCCTCCAAGTACAGTGACGCAGATGTGAAAGGAGCACTTAGGTGCTCCCAGGAAGCATGGCAAAGATGACCACGAATAAAGGGACAGAGCGTTTGGCATTGTTTTGACTGCGAAGAGACAAGGGCCTTGTCCCTCATCTCAGACCCAGGGAACAGGTTCACCGGGTTACGTGGTCTGTCATGTGCCTTTGCTGGCAACATTTATCTTGTGAATTTTGTGGTCTATACTGTTTTGAGAATTGGTATTTCTGCCCTAGAGCAGCACCCAGCTAAGCTATTAACGCCCTTTGGTGTCACTGCTCATTAAAACCCGTGTCCGTTTTATTTGATGTTTTTGCAGGATGGTGAGGTGGACGCTGAAGAACTTCAGAGCTGCTTGACACAGTCTGGAATTAGTGGGACTTACGCTCGTGAGACCACGTGTTGTTTTGTTTTCCCTTTCTTGTGGCGCAGGGGATTAGAATAGGGAATTCATTGCCTATAGTCACACACCTAAAGTATTAAAANTATTATAAACTCTACGTAGGTATGCCAAGTTTGAAGAATCAGATAGTTCTGTATGAGGTATCATGATAACAACTGTTCATTTGCACTCCTGACTTTCAGCATTAACTACTCAGGAGTTAATTGGTTGTAAGTGACTATTTTCAAAATTTGCTTCCAGACCTCAAAGTAACGTAGTTTTACCACTATACAGTTGCAGCTTTGTGATTATCAACTGATGTCCTGCTATAAAAAATGAGTATTTATCCATCTTCCAACCTTAAAACCACTCCACTCCTCCATGTGAAAAATTTCCATCCTTTATCCTGCNGATGGATTATAATTTGGGGACTGTCATCAGCATTGAACTATCTCTACTGTCTACATATTACTTATAGCTATGTCTTGTGTGGTATATGATTGACTTTTCTTTTTTGTGTAGCTTTTTATTTTTCCCAAAATTCACAGTGGCTAGTGTATGAGAGGGGTCCAGTAAAGAAACTGCTGAAATGGCTGCTCCATTAGGGGAAGATTGTTATTGTGGATAAGAGAGAGAAAATATCCAGAGGCATCTGGCAGAGTCCAGAGAGAAAAGAAAGACATTGGATATGGTCCTGGGCCATCTGCAAGAGAAGGAAGAATAGCAAGGAATAGAGAGTGGGAGAATGGTACAGAATAGCGGGGTGGGGGTGGGGGTAGAGGGATGGGGGCTAGGGATGGTAGTGGAGATACCAGAATGGGATGGGGAGGAGGAAAAATTTTGTCCTTATATAGAGAACAGATGGGTATCTGGGAGGAGGGAAGCCTGAGGAGGTGAGAAGGGCCAGAATGCTAGTGTGGGGCCCTAGAAAGGTGTAACAGGTACTTGTGAACAGGCCCTGTAGGTGCCTGGAGGCTAGCATGCACTTTGATATGTAACCACAGGAATATGTCCATAGAGAGCCATATGTCCCTGCTGCCAGAGGCAAGGGAAATAACTCCTTTTGGCAGATGGGAACCTGTTTTAAAAGTTCCTGAGACATGCTGCTTTTTATCTAGCAGCCAGAAATCCTTCTATAGTCCAGCTTGAGCTAAGCCAAGACTGCCATTTCTGGATATATGCACTGCCTTTTGGAGTTTGGGAAATCGGTGTTCTGTTTGAACCTGACAGCTAGGTATTGCATCCCTCTGATTGTCCCAGGGCTTCCTTATAGGTTCTGTGTTTTATGGGTGGGTCTCGTTCTTTCATCATCACTCCGCAGCACTTTCCCACTCTGGAGATGCATCTCCTAATTTATTTTATCTCTGTTGTCTAATATTTTTAAGCTCAGTCTGTTATTCCATTGAGATATCTCATTAAGTAGCTTTTAATGAAAAAGTGCATGGATTCCATCAATTTTTGAGACTTTAAGTGTCTGAAAGGCTTTCATTTTGTCTCAGTCATTTGAATGGCTGCATGTCAAGGTGTGGCTTTCTCTGTTACAACCCATTTCCACATATAATTCAAGAAGAATTTCTTTATAGAGCAATAGGTAGCATCCACCTAGACAGAGGTGGGAAAGGGTCTGGGGGCTTTAAATGCTCCTGCCTGACATCCCTGCCATTATTTTTGTTGTGGCTGTTTAGACACACATTTTCAGAAGGACTTCCATCATCTCAGTCTCCTTCTCACCTACGTGAGATTTGTTTTTCCTCTCTGGAAGCTCAGGGATCATTTTGTCCCTCACAGGTCCCTGCTGCTCTGACATTTCACAGTGGAGTGCCTTGTGGTCTTGCTTAGGGAACTGTGTGGGTGTGTTCAGTCTGGAATCTCTTGTACTTTTTTGTTCTGGGAAATTTTCTTCAGTTGTATTTCCTGGGGCTGAGTCGTCTGTTCTCCTTTTTATGGAACGTCCTTAGCTTTCTTTTATATACCTTCTGTGTCTTTCGTTTCTGGTGGTATGTTTTGTAAGAGCTAAGAGCCTCTGTTCTTCTCCACAAATGTTATGCTTCCTATTATCTCTCTGAAACTATTAATATGTCATTGCATGGTCTTTCCTTCCTCAATATTATTTTTATTCTTCTAGCTTATTTGGTTATCTTCCTTGTCATTTCTTGGGTGTCAGATGACACTTTGTTGCTCATATCCCATGCACATGCTGAGTACAAGCCCTGATCTGGTTGACTGTGGGCTTCATTGGAAGGTGAAGCTGGACAGTTTCACTGTGGGCTTCAGGTGTCACTGTCATGGGAGATTTCCTTTGTTTCCTTTGGGCTGCCTTTTCTCTTGTTCTTTCAGAGTTCTCAAGACTGTGCAAACTTTTAGTTAATTGGCTTGTTTTCAGTATAGTTCATCCCATTGTGCCTAGTGCCCTACAGTCCAGAAACATCTCCGGAAAGCAAAACTCTTGTTGGGTGAGATAGTAGGTGTGACAGCCATCCAACTAGAGGTAGAGAGGGATTGGGTCTTCACATGCTCTTAAAATAGCCCTTCACTCAGTTCTGTTTTTAGCTCCACCTTCACACCCATGTTCAGATGCTAACAATTCTTAGACATTTGGCATCTTTCCCAAGGTAACTAGGTTGTTTCTCAGCATTTCTCTGTATGCATAAACATTAAATAGCCACATCCTTCGACTTTCTAACTAACTAACTAACTAACTAACTAACTAACTAACTAAC
>LZPO01035347.1:40664-57759 GCA_001675575.1 Neotoma lepida
TGTGAATAGGTATTGTTTAAATCTGGTTTTATCATGAAATATTTTGTTTACTCCATCTATGGTGATTGAGAGTTTTGCTGGGTATAGTAGTCTGGGTTGGCATCCATGGTCTCTTAGTGTCTGCATAACGTCTGTCCAGGACCTTCTAGCTTTCATAGTCTCCATTGAGAAGTCAGGTGTTATTCTGATGGGTCTGCCTTTATATGTTACTTGACCTTGTCTTTTTTCTAATATAAACATATCCAAATGACCACAAGAATTATTTTTTTAAAAAAAAAAACTTCATGAACTAAATATTCAGGAAATTTTAGAAACCACTAGAAGGTCAAATCTATGAATTATCGTCATAGAAAGAGAAGAATTACAGGTCAAAGGGATAGAATAAGCCTTCAATGAAATCATAGAAAAAAAGTTACAAATCTAGGGAAAGAGGTGCCCATTCAGGTGTAAGAGGCACACAAGATATCAAACAGACAGGACCATAAAATAATACACCTGTGTCATATTATACATAAAATACTAAATATACAGAATAAAGAAGGGGTTTTGAAAGTTTTAAGAGAGAAAGCCCAAATCAGGTACTATGGCAGTCCCATCAGAACAACAATGGATTTCTCAATGAAAAATTTAAAACTGAAGAACTAAGTTGTCAACCAAGACAACTTTACAGGTTCAAAATTGTTCATCATGATTGAAGGAGAAAGAAAAACTTTCCATGATAAAAATAGGCTACAGGAATTTATGACCACCAAAGCAGCCATAGAAGAGAATGCTGGAAGCAATACTTTNGACTAAAGAGAAGGATGAACACACTTACGAAGTTATGGGGAAAACAGTGCTAGGAGAATGGGATAGTGGTTATGTAAAATACAAATGAGAAAATAAATGCCACAAAATCAATAAAATGATAGTAATTAATACACACCATTTAATAATAACTCTGAATATTAATGGCCTTAAATCCTCAGCCAAAAGACACATGCTAGCCAATTGGACCATAGAGCAGGACTATCTTTTTGTTGTCTGAAAGAAACATAGCTCACCTTCAATGATAGGCAGCACCCTAGAGAGAAAGGATGCAAAGATATCCCAAGCAAATGAAACCAGAAAACAACCAAGAGTCATGATTTTTATACTCAAAACAATAGGCTCCAAGACCCAATTAATCAGAGGTGGATCTAAACCACAAAAGTCAAACCAAGATGAAATCAATAATTTAAACAGAGCTATAACAAGCAAGGAAATTGAAGAAATAATTTTTAAAAACCCTCCCAATTAAAAAAGGCTCAGGTGTTGATGAATCCACAACAAAATTTTACCACATATTTATGGAAAAATTAAAATCAATAATTCTCAAACCTCNACACAATATAAATACAAAGGATACATTAAAACTTCAATGAAGGCATTGTTGTCCTAATATAAAAATAAAATAAAGACTCAACAAAAAACACAACAGACCACTATTTCTGATTATCATAGAAGCATTTTTTCCTCAATACAATACTTTTAAATAGAATGTAGGAACATATTCAAAAGCTGACCTAGTTGGCTTCATATCAGAGATGCAGGAATGATTAAATATATGTAAACCAACAAATGAACTTAAAGACAGAATTTATAAGATCATCTTAATCAATGCAGAAAAAATCTTTGACAAAATCCAACCTGCCTTCATGTAAAAAATCATAGAATAGGGTTGATAGAACATACCTCAACATATTAAAGGCTATATATGACAAACCCCAACCAACGTAATTTTCATAGTGCCAAAAGGTTCTATGTAGTCTATCTTATCCAGTTGTGAACACTATGAACTATGTAACTAACCTGCCAGGCAAGGTATACCCACTTGTGCAGTAGTGGGATGACTATTGTGAGGATAACCAGTTCTTCTATGCACCTGAGGTTGCCTCTATAGGAGAAAATTCAGGCCTGGTACTGTAAAGCACTCAAAATCCTCTCAGGGAGGAGGTCATGGGTATTAGGCAGAAACTTATTTCTGTTGTTTAGCTAAATTGACACAACTTTGAGCCATTTGCTAAATATATGTTTATATTTAATTTCTGGTCTTACACTTAAATAGAGAAGCTTCTCTTTCCAGTGAACTACAGTGAAAAAAGATTTATGCTAAGAATAAGTGATAGTTGAGCATATATTCCTAAATAAGGTGTTTATACCACCCCTTCCACAACTCATGGGACATTGTGAAAGACAGAGCAGGAAGAATGTAAACACCAGATGATAGGGAGAAAAGACCACAAAATGTAGTATTCTGGATAATACACAGCCATTGAAATCATGAACTCTCAACAACTTCAGATGACTGCACTGGGTCTTCACAAGAATGGAGCTATTAGTAGCAAGGAATGGTTGCAGGAACTAAGGGAGGACTCAGAGCATCCTACCCCTCACTGCTATTCTGTTTCTACTGACAGATTCAGGGAAAGGGGGGAGTCATCACCTTCAGTTGGGTATTTACTGGTGACNCTAATGGGATCCAATGAATAGTCTCAATGTCACACAGATGGTCCTGATTAAGCTAAATGATTCATAAAACCAAGTCAAAAGTCATAAATCTGAGAAAGGGTCAGCNGAGCNCAGGGGGATGCTGATAGAGATTGGAGTGAGACATGAGTGGGTAGGAGAGAGTAATCATGTGAAACTGTTAAAGAACTAAATACTAAAAAGGTCAAAAAAGTAAAATGATGGCAAAAAATCATCTAATTTAATACCTGATCAAGTGTAGATGACACATATCTGTCTTATACTCCATGCCATAGAGACACACACTCCTATGGTCAAAACAAACTGAATACAGTGTTGCTATCATTCATTAGGCCACTGAAGGAAAGGGTTAAGTTCTTCGGAAATATTAGAAGTGGTAGATAAAACTTTATCATTCTGGAATCATTTTGGAAATATGCAGAAGTACCCAAAAGAGTAGAAATTTTGGCCCACCAGCACCAATTGGACTAAGAGAGTCCATCAGCACTGATTGGACCAAGAGCCCCGATTAGGCCAAGAGCTCCCTTTGGACCAAGATTATCTATTGGACCAAGAGACACTCCCTCAGACACAGACACCACTTGCACCAAGTTGAGGAAGAAATGGGTAGATGCCAGTGCAAAAATACAGTCGACAACATGGTACCATCAGAGCCTAGTGGTTCTACATCAGCAAGACCTGAACATCCCAATGCAGAAGAAACAGAAAATTGACCTTAAAAATGAGGTTAAGAAGATGATAGAGGCCTTTTAAGAGGATTAAAGAAGAAATGAAAAATTCTCTTAAAAATTGAGGAAAAGACAAACAAAAAATTGGAAGAAATCAATAAATCCCTTAAAGAAAGCCAAGTAAAAGCAATTAAACAAGTGAAGGAAACAGTTCAAGATTTGAAAACTGAAATCTAGGCAATAAAGAGGACACAAACTGAGGGAATGCTGGAAATGGAAAATCTGAGTAAACAAACAGGAACTACAGATGCAAGCATAACCAACAGAATGCAAGAGATGGAAGAGAGAATCTCTAGCATTGAAGATATGATAGAGGAAATAGATTCATCAGTCAAAGAAAACACTAAGGCCAACAAAGTTGTACACAAAATGTCCAGGAAATTTGGGACATCATTAAAAGACCAAACTTAAGAATAATGGAGAGAAGAAGGAGAAGAATACCAATTCAAAGGCACAGAAAATATATTCAACAAAATCATAGAAGAAAACTTTCCCAATCTAAAGAAGGAAATGCCCATGAAGATACAAGTAGCTTATAGAACACCAAATAGGCTGGATCTGAAAAAAAGTCCCCTAAAGAAAAAATATTAAGAGCTGCAAAGGAAAAAGACCAAGTAACATATTAAGGCAGACCCATAAGAATAACACCTGACTTCTTAATGGAGACCCTAAAAGCCAGAAGGTCCTGGACAGAAGTTATGCAGACAACGGAGTAAGCAAAATATTCCATGATAAAACCAGTTCTAAACAATATCAATCCATAAATCCAGCACTACAGAAAGCACTAGAAGAAAAATCCAACCTAAGGAAGTTAGATACACCCATGAAAACACAGGAAATAGATAATCCCACACCAACAAATATTAAAGAAAGGAAACACACAACACTACCACCAAAAAATAACATGAATTAACGATCATTGGTCATTAACATCCATTAATATCAATGGTCTCAGTTCGCCTATAAAAAGACAGGCTAACAGAATGGATACCAAAACAGGATCTACCCTTCTGCTGCATACAAGAAACACACCTCAACTTCAAACACAGACATTATATCAGAGTAAAAGGCAGAGGAAGACTTTCCAATCAAATGGACAAAAGAAGCAAGCTGGTGTAGCTATCCTAATATCTAATAAAATAGACTTCAAACTAAAATCAATTGAAAGAGATTGTGAAGGATATTATGCATTTATCACAGGGAAAATCCCACCAAGATGAAGTCTCAATTCTGAACATTTATGCCCCAAATACAAAGATACCCACATTTGTAAAAGAAACATTATTAAAGCTTAAATTGCACACCAAACCCCATACACTAGCAGTGGGAGATTTCAACACACCACTCTCACCAATGGACAGCTCTGCCAGACAGAAACTTAACAGAGAAATAAGGGAATTAACAGACATTATGACTCAAATGGACTTAATAGATATCTACAGAACATTCCACCCCAAAACGAAAGAATATATCTTCTCAGCACCCCATGGGACCTTCTCTAAAATCGACCACATGCTCAGTCACAAAGAAAATCTCAGCAGATACAAAAAAATGGAATAACTTCCTGTATCTTATCAGACTACCACGGCTTAAAGTTAGATTTTAACAACAACAAAAATTACAGAAAGCCTACAATATCATGGAAACTGAATAATGCCCAATTGAATCACCAATGGGTCAAGGAAGAAATAAAAAAATTAAAGATTTCCTAGAATTCAATGAAAACGAATGTACAATATACCCAAACTTATGGNACACTATGAAAGCAGTGCTAAGAGGAAAATTCATAGCACTAAATGCCCACATAAAGAAGATGGAGAAATATCACACTAGGGACTTAACAGCACACCTGAAAGCTCTAGAACAAAAAGAAGCAAACTCACCCAGGAGGAATAGACACCAGGAAATAATCAAATCAGGGCTAAAATCAATAAAACAGAAATAAAGAGAACAATAAAAAGAATCAATGGAACCAAGAGTTGTTTCTTCGAGAAAATCAACAAGATAGACAAGCCCTTATCCAAATTAACCAAAAGTCAGAGAGAGAGCATCCAAATTAACAAAATCAGAAATGAAAAGGGAGACATAACAACAGACAATGAGGAAATCCAAAGAATCATCAGGTCATACTTCAAAAACCTGTACTCCACAAAATTGGAAAATCTAAAAGAAATGGACAACTTTCTCTATAGATACCACACACCAAAATTAAATCAAGACCAGGTAAACTATTTAAACAGACCAATAACACCTAAGGAACTAGAAACAGCCATTAAAAGTCTCCCAAGCAAAAAAAGCCCAGGACCAGATGTCTTCAGCACAGAATTCTACCAGATTTTCAAAGAAGAGCTAATACCAATACTCTTCAAATTGTTCCACACAATAGAAACACAAGGAACACTACCAAACTCTTTTTATGAGTCTATTGCTACCCTGATACCCAAACCACACAAAGATGCAACAAAGAAAGAATTACAGACCAATCCAGAACTTAAATGCATTCTGGTCATACTCCCCTCCAGACATTTCCCCANAGGTATTTTGATGCAGAGGGGAGATATTATATTGGAATGGATATTTCTACCATATAAACTAAGTAAGAAGTTAAAGACTTATATAGACTCTGATTTGATTCTAAAAGGAAAATTAAGACTTTGCCAGTTGACAGGAATGGACCCAGCAGAAATTGTAGTACCTAATGAGGAAATTTCCTCACTATGGGAAAATAATGAATACTGGCAGAGAGCCTGTAGTGACTTTTTGGGAGAGATTAACAGCCATTATCTCAAAAGCAAGAGAATAGAATTCATAAAGATGACTGAATGGGCCCTTCCACACATTGTAAGACAAAAGCCAATTTCTGGAGTGCTCACATTCTATACTGATGAAAATAAATCAGGGAAAGCAGGATACAAATCAGATGACTTAACTAAAGTGGTTCAAAGTCCATACAACTCTGTACAAGAAGCAGAACTGAATGCCATTCTTATGGTACTGATGGACTTCACAGAACCCTTCAATATAGTCACTGACTCTCAATATGCAGAAAGAGTTGTTTTACATATTGAAACTGATGAATTTATTCCTGATAATACAGAATTAACTTCATTATTCATACAATTGCAGGAAATCATCAGAAATAGGGAACATCCTATACATATAACACATATCAGATCTCATACAGGTCTGCCAAGACCTCTAGCACAAGGTAATGATGAGATTGATCAGTTGCTAATAGCTAACATGCTAGAGACCTCAGAATTTCATAATAAACACCTTGTAAATAGCAAAGATTTGAAGAAGGATTTCTCCATCACTTGGCAACAAGCCAAGAATATTGTAAAAAAAAAAAATCTTACTTGTTCTTTCTATAACCAAACTCCATTACCTGCAGGGAACAATCTAAAAGGTATACAAAAAATGAAATTTGGAATATGGATGTGTTTCATTTTGCAGTATTTGGATGATTAAAGTATGTACACCATACCATTGACACCTATTCAGGAATTCAGTGGGCAACTCCTATGAGTTCTGAAAAGGCTGATTCTGTGATTATACACCTATTTTAGTTATGGCCATCATGGGAATACCTGTACAAATTAAGACAGACAATGCCCCAGCATATATCTCCAATAAAATGAGACAGTTTTCTGCTTATTACAATATAAAGCATGCTACAGGCATACCACACAATCCCATAGGCCAAGCAGTCATAGAAAGATCCAATCGAACTCTAAAGGATATGCTAAATGAACAGCAACAGGTAACAATGACTCCCAGAAATAGATTGCATAATGCTTTATTAACCTTGAATTTTCTCAATGATGATGAGAAAGGAACAGCAGCTGTGGAGAGACATTGGACGACAGACAAAACTTCTGAGCTAAATTAACCAGTTTATTTCAAAGATGTGTTGACCTCAGAATGGAAACCAGGATATGTCCTATGTTGGGGAAGGGGTTTTGATTTTGTTTCCGCAGGAGAAGAAAAGCTATGGATACCAAAAAAAAATTAATAAAAATTCGATTTGAATAGGAGAAACCCCTTGATGAAGAGAAGTAAAAACTCATCCACAGATGTGACATCTCTAGAAGTTGTAAGAAAAACTTAACAAACAAAGGGTTGGGGTGGGTTTTTTTTTTATCTTTTACAGGATGAAAGAAATACCCATCTTCCAGAAATCATAAGGCCTTGGATATCCAGACATCTACAGCAGAAGAAAAGAATCTATTGGTCCCAATCTATACAGGGTAAAATCTCGCTGCCTAACATCTATATCTCTTTAACTCTAAAAGAATCATGGTTCCAATTCAATTATATATCAAGCGGGCTTCGGAGTTGGAAGTTGGCTCCTTCCTCTTCTAAACCTAAGCATATTGCTAAAAGAAAAAATTTCAGAGATTCTGTCTCATACGAGAAGAGCCACCTGGTGTGGGACAGAAGAAAACCANTAAAAGGGGACCATTGTCACCATGCTTACTCTTAATCTCTTGGAATTCTTTCTTATGTGTCATGTCATCTTNAAATCCAAACTTTCCATTTTGATATTAATAATGTTCAAGTTTTCCACAGTAAAAAATAAGTCTTTTCCAATAGCAATCTCTGAAGTCTCCAGAAGGAAGATGGGGCCCCACAACAACAACTCTACCCAGTCCAGAATGATGCCATGGTACCTAAGAACATTGCTCATGATCAGCTTCATACTGAAAACTCCTTAGTACAGTTCTAAGATGAGATGGTCCATCACACTACACTCTTAGCCAGAATCTCAGACAATCTTATCCATTTCTGAGACTAGCTGCAGATTGTATGGATAGCCCTATTAGACCTAATAATCTAAGCTTTCTTACAGCACCCCACAGAGATACCATCACCCCCTAAACAGCAGGAAGTAATTATAAGAAAANGATACCCTTCTTCCAAATATTTCATTTTCTCAGGGTTATGAATGGATGGTTGTAGGATTGGGGGTGGAACAATAAAATTTGGACTCAGTATCCTCCTTTAGAAAAGAAAAAGGGGAATGGATAGGTATAGGATATTAAGGTAGATTATTGTATTTACTAGTAAACTAATTCAGTAAAATATCAGCCTTAGATAATTTGCACTGATGATTCTTGTATATTGATACAAATGCAAACTACTTTTATATTCCTATTTAAGATAATTTGTATATTGATACAAATGCAGAACTATATTTGTTGTCATGTATGTATATTTCATATATTTCTATTTAGGATTATTTGTATATTGATACAAATGCAGAACTATATTTGTTGTTATGTACATATATTTCTACTTTTGTTTGAAGTATTTTGAATATTGATACAGATGTAAAATTGTATTTGTCATATGTATGTATGTTCTACCTCTGTTTAGGATATTTGTATATTGATATATATTTAGGATTATTGTTATATTGCATATTGCACTATATATACATTCCTACCTCTGTTTAAGCCATTTTGGGTATTGTCACAATCTTGAGGTCATTGTCCTTACGGTACATCTGCTTACAGACTGTTTATCTTGTTATGTGAAGCCTTAGTCCTTAAGTTATTTTAGTAGAGAAGACTTATTGAGTTATAGTCACTCATGCTTGTCATGTTTTTAGTTATGTTAGTGAGGTTCTCCAGATTTACAGAAAAATATGTCAGATGGATAGGTAATCTTCAAACACTTCATAGACCTAGAGAATATGGCATTTAAATGTTTTGGTAACTTAGAATTCTGTTGATGTGAGACACCATTGCTCCTGGTAGCACTGATCTGATCCTGAGAAAATGTTGGGCTTCTGAGACATTTCCATTTGGAAGTTTGTCTTCTTCTTGGCACAAAAAATGGCCTATTGGGCAAAGAACTGCCCTTGCCTTGACCACTGACAGTATGAATACTGTCCCTTTGGTACGAGCAGGACAGAAGGAAAAGTGATTATTGAACTCTGCCAAGACAAGGTAAGATAGTCAAAAAACCTGCTTTTGAAAATGGTCTGACTGATAATCTAGGCCTGTCACCAATTTGAATGCACCAATGATACTGAGAAATTCTAGGTGATTGTCCAGGCTGCCAGCTGTCTCTGTCTACTCTGGCAAGACTCCTGAAAGTTGCTTGCATCCTTTTCATGTTTCTCAGGTGTTATTATATTCTTTCTCAGGTCTTTGACAGGATTGAAGACTAACAATTATAGTTACAATCTTCTTGTATATTAGCTAGAACATATTAAATATTAGATTCAGGTTCTTTAGGATAGGACAGGTTTTGGAATGATCTCTGTAACATGCCATTTACCTATGCTCCAGACTTCTCTGGATTTTAGTATTTTAGTATGTGTCTCTTGTTTGATGTTGTTTGTGTTGATTGTAGTTCCATCTTGTCTAGGTCATTATAATCATTCCTATTGTATATAGTTTTGTATTAGGTTAGAATTTTCTTATTTAGACAAAAGGGGGAGATGTAATGGGCAGCAGTTCCAGCTTTGACCTGGAAGCACAACCCCTAGTGAGGCTTCCAGTAACTGCCATGCCTACCTAGGACCTCCCCCTGGGGCAGGCCAAGAAGGGAGCCTTTAAGACTGGAGATCTGTCCATGCCTGCCCTCTTGGTTTCTGGATCCTGGACGCTGGATGGTAGACTGAGCAGGATTCTCCACAGAGTACTGCTGGACTGCACCTCACCTCTCCTGGACCCTGTAACCAACCCCTTTACTGGCTGTAAGTTACCCCTAAATAAAGCTTGTATTAACTACGTGGAGTTGCCTAATAATTTCCCCCTTTACTAGTTTCTCCCAGAAGTGGTCCCTGAAAACCCAAGACACAAGTGTAGCTTCTGTTCTAAGCTCCTGGGGTGTTTGCTGTCCACCATTGCAGCCTCCTGTGCTTAAGTCTTCTCTCCCCCAACTGAATGTTAATGTCATGGCTACATGTCACAATTTCACACCCTCAAACATGAAAGGGTCACCACACACCATCATGTCAACTTTCTCATTTGCCAACAAAGACACTGAGACCCAGAGAGGAAAGCTAAATTTCCCAAGGTCGAAGCAGTTGTGAATCAAATGTCTCATTTGTTCCCATACTTCTATGGCATTCCTGGAATATCANTAGAGCAGGACATCTCTCATGGATGCTGAAAAGATATCAAATGAATGAAGTCATGCTGGAGAAGTTTACAAGTGGGATGTGACTCTCAGTTCTAGAGATAGCTAGGCAGATAGATAGATAAGGTAGACAATGTCCTCAGGAGGCACTGGGCCACTGGGAAATCAAGTGGCTCCTCCAGATCCAGAAGGGCTCTTTGGTGAGGCCAGTAAGGAGCTTGGGACACTCAGAAGGCTTTGGAATGAAGGACAGAGGCTATCTTGCTCTTGCTGTGCCTGGATCCAGCAGGACAAGGTTGTGATACCAGCATCTCCAGTCTCACCATGGAGTGAGAGGACCACAAAGCTCAAGACCATGATGAACAGCTTCACAGGGACTCACTGCCCTGATCCAGATCCTGCTGCCTTGAGAACTCTGCCAGTAACTCCAGCCTCTCCTGCTGTGTTCCACTTCTAGGTGAGACAGGACCACCAGGGTGGAGGGAAGCACCACTATCTGGGGTTTGGGAAGTACTTCCAGTTCTACACTGAACTGGCATCTAGGTGGTCACTCAGGGGCACTGTCCTGATTTCCTCACAGCAGGGTCAGGAAAGTCTCCTCCTCAGGCAAGGTCACACAGCAAATTTATAAGTTTAGAGATGTTGGGAAAAGCCAGGAAGAGGAGGCCAGTGTCCTTTGTTTGTTGATTTTTTACCAGCTCTGTCCCCCTTAGGCCATCTTTTTGAGAAGGGGGCAGGTAAGAGCATAAATCACTGAGCATGGGGCCAGCACAGCCACTATCATGTCAAGGGGCCTCTATATCAACTCTGGATTTTCAGACACTTTGGTTTTTTTCTCCCATACCATTTCCACAGCAGTATAGAAGAGGGGACATTAGGCTGACTGAAGTCCAGAGTCCTTTGAGAAAAAAAGATTACAGAGGACACAGTGCTCCCATAGTGTTTCCAAGATAATTAATCAGCTGGTGACCCCTTCATCCCTGCCAGCATGCCATTTCCTTCACCATTGGTTGTGGAGACAAACCTATCTCTCCAGAGCATATCTCTGTAACTGCCCTACTGCAAGCAGACCAGCCTCAGTCTGTGCTTTGCGGGGCTGAGCAAGGCACACTTACAAGTGAAATGTTGGGTAGGGAGGGGAGCAGGGTAGAATGGTAGAATGGTAAATGTGGATAAATCAAGCTCCTAGTGCAGAAGGACATATATGCACCTGCCAAGGAATGGCAGACAGCATGGGAGTGGGTTGAATGATTGGCAGGGTTCAAAGTCTGTGACTGGAATTTTGTCTGGTCTCCAGATTGCTGAGTGGCTTCAGGTGCAGTGTTCTCTGGACATTAGTCTCCAAGTTTGGAGCATGGCTTTGGCTAAGACACCTAAAACTCATTGTCACTTGCCTGGTGACAAAGCAGGAAGGTTATCCCTCTGACTATGTCTACTTCATCTGGGAATGGCCCCTTGCCCAGTGCTCAAGTGTCTGCCTGGCATGGAGTAGATATAGTAGTTGAGACTGTTGAACAAAGTGTTGAGAAGAGATGAGTGAGGAGTTGACAGGAAAGTAGAAGAGAGACAGTTGTCTTTGGAATAGAAAGGGCTCGTCTTGGGTAGCAGTTAAACTTGCCACTGAAGTGAAAGCTATGTGGACCCTGTTGAGAGGAAAATTAGGGCCTGTTTGGGGAAGAAATGAGATTCAAGGAAGTAGAAAGAAACATTCAGGCTGGGAGTGCTGGAGGCACCGTTTCCCATGCTGTGATAGCACACAGACCTACAGCCACAGAGCAAGGCCAGAGTTGACAAGTGGGCATGTATATCTAGTCATGGCTGGGTCACACTGTATGTGGAGAGTCATTGAAATCTTCATATTTCTGTCATTTGTTCCTGTGTTCAGGTGCATGTGATACATAGGACTATGTTTGGTGAAGAGTGTAGACTATGTTTATGTCTCTGTGTGAGTAGTTAATGTCAGTTTCTCTGTGTGAGTGTGTCTCTGGTATGTATGTCTGCATGTCTGGATATGTCAAGACATACCTGTGTCACTGTGTGGGTATGCATCATTAAGCTCTGGGTCTTTCTGTACCTGAGTGGCTGGTGCATAGTTGACTCTGCATGGGGTTTAGGGCAGCAGGTGCCTGGGAGGCAAACTTACTGGTCCTATATCTTATGCACCTCTGCTTCATTCTGCTCTCTTAAATAAGTCCTTCCCAACCATTTCAAAGCAGTACCTGCATTACCTGGGGAAGTGAAGGAGTGGTCAGTATCCTAGAACCCAGGCCAGGCCCAGGTATTCAGGAGCAGCCAATATATTTCACATAATCAAAAACAGTTAGAAGCTGGAGAGGTGACATTCATTAGGCACCTACTATGTGCTGAATGTTTATGAGGAGGTAGAAGAGTGTGCATATATATATATATATATATATATATATATATATATATGTAGATGGAGTCTTACTGTGTTGCACAGGTTTGTCTCAAACTCCTGGACTAAAGTGATTCACCTAAATCAGCATGGGTCACTATTCCCAGCTCTTAATTATTCCACTTTAAGAGGGAAGAAAAAAGCAGCTCAAAGAGACCAAGTAAATTCCTTAAACTTCCCCGTGTCATTTCCTATTAAAAACTCTTCCACTCTTGTCTGTTTGGTGAATGTTTTCAAGCGGGCCCTGCTCAAATGCCACCTCCTCTGTGGAGCCTTCCCAGATTTCCAAGAAATTAGGACAAAGCCCTGGAAAGTTCATATGTGAAAAGACAGTTGTGTTTAGAAGGTTCATCATCTAGGGGAAGATAAACAGCACAACAGAAAAAAAAACATCAGCAACTGAGGTCCGAGAGTAAATAAGAGCTAGAAGAGAAGGGANAGAGGCAGAGGAGGGAGCTGCAGAGGTCCAGAGAGGGTGNGGGGCTTCTGAAGGGTGGATAGGAACTAGGCTTGGGTGTTAGAGCAGGGTAGGAATGGCATTTTAGGTAGGGAAAGAGTATTCTGGGAAGGCTTGTGAGAAAATGTAGGTAGTACTGAAAAGGCCAACCAGGCTGGCCTCCGGGGAAGGAGAAACTTCCAGAAGCAGTTGATGGCAAGAACTGGATGAGAATTCTGGGAGCCATGTTGGAAAGCTTTATGCAGTGTCCTGAGCCACCCACGCTGTCTCCAGTGGGTGAGGAGCCAGCCAGGCAAGAAAGTTGGGTGGGAGGAACACCTAGCACCCTTACTGCTCTGTATTTCCCTCTCTCTAGCACACTGGAATCATCGAAGTACCTGGGACTTTATATCAGGATGGAAGACAATATATCTACCCTCAGGACTGGGGAGNTGTGCCGAGGAGGAAGACCATACTTCAGACGCTTCAGACAGTGTTGACATCTGCCGTGCAGCCTGCAGGTGAGAGAACTCAACACATCCCTGCTGTTTCGTGCCTTGTATCTTATCTTCCTCCCTGCCTCATCTCCACCCACTCTGCACAGTGTGGGTGCGGAAAGCGCACGTTTGAGCTTCCGTCCTCCCACAAATCATCTTTCTGTGCCTTTGCACTCTCCTCCTATTATCAATGTTCTTCCCACTCCTGTGAGTCTGTGTTTCTAGTTGTCTACTCACGCTTCCAAACTAAATCTCAATCTCACATCTCCTTTGGAATCTCCCCTAAATCAACCAGACAGAGGAGTGCAGCCCTGCTTGATACAGTTTTTAAGGTAGGGTTTACTACATTCTGCATTCCTTGAGATTAAGGTCACTCACTGTCTAATTGAGCTGTGGTGCCTGTGATCAATGCAGTGCTTGACCTGGATAAAGCACTAAGAAGCAGGCAGGAACTTTATGGTTGAGCCACTATGCTGCCCCAGGAAACTCCACAGGGCTCAACCCCAGCTGGAACACTGTGTCTGCTTCTGTTAAGGAAATGCCCAAAGCAAAGAATGACCAGAATGAAAAGGACATGGAAATCGGATCCTTTAAGATTGGATCTCAGGCACTATAGGCATTTGAGTTGAAGAAAGATGACTTATCAGACATAGAAGAGATTATTTTAACTGCCAGGAAAAAAGCTGTAGAGAAAGCACCTTGACACGCACCCTCCCCAGAGGCTAAAATTGAAACTATTTGTAGTAGTTACATGGGTTCAGCTCAATTAATGAAACTAAAATAATTAAAAAAAACTATATCCCTCCAGTATCAGACTGATCTGTCTCAAGAAGCTACCAGGAACTCACCAGAGGACAGAAAGAAGCCATCAGATACTGGGGAAAGGGAGCTNCCACCACTTAACATCTGCTCTCTGCTTAATCCTCACAGTGCACTGTCTTATTTAACATTGACATCCAGCATCTAAGAGAGGAATCAATATGATCATTTTATGGACCAGGAGAGGGAGACTAAATGAAAGTGGCTCCATGATTACACAGCCAATCAGGATAAGCCCAGGCATCTCTGATTTCAAAGCCATGCTTTTTCTACAGCACCATATACACACCTAAGGGAGAGATTAGGAAGAAAGGCCTGGCACTGACATAAAGAATGGAGTGGAGGGGTGTCAAGGTACTGAACTGATTTTCAGGATCCCAGAAAGCAAGTTCCCCAGGATGGTTCATAAGTAGCAATGACAGAGGAAGAAACATGGAAAGGTAGGAAATACCTGAAGTCTGATCTGGTGGTTGATTGACTGGTCATCATTCCTGCTCATTGTCCTCTGTGTTCATTCACTGATCTGCAGAAAGCTTCATTCGATATGTTCTTATTGGATAAACTGTGCACAGATACCTGGACAGGACAGTTCAGTGTGGCTCTTTCCTGACAGTTCCTTGTCCCATTATCCTCCAGGATCACATAAAAAGCTTGATTCTTTCTCTTGGCAGATGATGTGCAGGTCAGTTCAGCAACAATTTTAGCAACTTTAGAGCAATGTGGGGAAAGTGTGTGGGTTTTATAGAAGACGCTGAGTATAGACAAATGAGAGCATATTTCTGAGATTACAGAAGTTTTTAAGTTTTCTGTCCAGTTGATTTATGAGCTGAGTTCAGAGCAAGGGCAGGCTTTGGCCCAGTGTCATCTGTGGGTGTTTCACCCTCTTCTTCCTATACCAACAACCCAGGTACCCTCTCCCCACTGTCTGGAATTCTCCTCACTCCCATGCAACAACCGTTTTGTTTAATAAACTCCTACCTGCCCATTCCCAAAGACCCAGGTCAGGTCATTTTCCTTTGAACTCTTCCCAATCTCTCTAGGAAGAATTATATCTTACTCAGTTCAAAAAATTAGAAAAGTGCTAACCTCTCNGCTCCTGGGAAAACTGTAGAAGGGCAAGAAGCTAAGGCTCATCCATCTCCCCATCTTCTACAGCACCTAGCACAGTGTCAGTGTCAGCAAACCACACCCCATGGNCCAAATACATCCNGACTCCATTTTTATACGNGCAGTTTTATTGGGNCACAGCNGTAGGCATCCATTTACACACTGGGTGGCTGTTNCTGTACCACAGCAGCAGAACTAAGGTGCTGTATGAGAGACTGTACCNTCGAGAAGAGGAGAATGTGGACCTTCCGTTCCTTTATGGGCAGTGCTCACCAGTTCCTGAGCTAGCACGTATGTAAGGAAATGAACAGCAAATGCAGTAAGACGGCTTAGGATGAGATTTAGACTGGTGTCCAGATGGCCTGATCCTAACTCTGCNTCTGTCTAATTGCTTGACTAAGGATATAAGGACAGTATTGATGATGCTAGACCAAAGTCCAAATGTTGTGAGCTTTATTAACTGTTGGGCANCTACTAAGAATTTTAAACTCATTCCTTTATCCTCCTAATCAACCCCAGGAATGGACAATTGTGTTTTTCTCATTAAGAAGAAGAGATCGAGGCTTAGAGAGGTCACACTGCCTTCGGTGGTACATCCAGGTCTGGGAATCAGGTCTGACTTATTCCATAGGTTAGGAATCCTCATCCTCTCTCCTAGAAAACACACTTCCAAAATTGTTTCCCCATAAAATTAGGATTATTGGGTGAGTAATGTGGTTTTCAATCTACTTTAGCAAGCAGAAACGTGTAAGTATATAGCATTAAAAATNATCTGGAGATGGCTCAACAGTTAAGAGCACTGACTGCTCTTCCAGAGGACCACGGTTCAGTTTCTAGCACCCATATGGCAACTCACAACCTTCTATAACTCCAATTCCAGGGCATCAGATTCCCTCTTCTGGCTCCTCAGGCATGCGTGTAGTACACACACATGTACAGGCCAAATAGCAAATAGATTTAAAATATTGTTTTTACCTTAAAAATTATTTTTAATGTCCATGAAGTCTATCCGATGTTCCCAGAACTTAGGCTTCCTGTCCAATCTCTCCCTTCAGCATTCCCACAGGTACCTGACCTCCATGACTGTGGCCAATCTCACAAACCGACCACAGTTCCAGCTCCTTGGCTTGATGGATGGCACAGATGTCCACCCGCTGCTGTTTCTGCTTTTCCTTAGCATCTATCTGCTCAACACCCTGGGCAATCTGAGCATGGTGGTGCTGGTGAGGTCTGACGGGGCTCTGTGCTCCCCCATGTATTACTTCCTTGGTCACCTGAGCCTTGTGGATGTCTGCTTTACCACAGTCACTGTCCCCAGACTGCTGGCCACTCTACTCCACCCTGTCCAGACCGTGTCCTTCCAGGCTTGCTTTGCCCAGATGTACTTCTTTGTAGCGCTAGGCATCACTGAAAGCTACCTTCTGGCAGCCATGTCCTACGACCGTGCAGTGGCTGTGTGCCGGCCGCTGCACTATGGTGCCATCATGAC